>MSJI02000640.1:0-108822 GCA_001931905.2 Cladosporium sp. IMV 00045 | reverse complement strand
CACGCGATCTCTCTGTCGCGTCTCTCAATCCACCTCTTTGCACACCTCACCCTACCCTTCACCCACTTCACTACCTTCAAAATAGGTGGCTCGCAGGCTCTTGAAAGCCTCGTCCTCTGCCTACAGAAGGAGCAGGCTAAGAAGCATTTGATGTTGTTAGATCACCTAACTGACGCAGCTCACTACACCATGGCTACCTCCAACAACACCTTCATGCCATCCCCCACCGAAATGATGGACACAAACGCCCCCAATCAGTACTTCGCCAGCGGTCACTACCACGGCCAAACCAATGGCGCCCCCACCATCCACATGACCAATGGTGTCGGAAACCCCTTCGCTCCCACCCCCAATGCGTCCATCCCCACCACCCCAGGCTCCATTGCCGGCCGCAAACGTTCGCGCGGCGACGCCCTCGCCGATGAAGAAGACAACATTCAGCTCGACGGATCCCTTCCCACCCCAGCTTCTGACTCCGGAAACCAGCCTCGCGGCGAGCCCATCATGGGTCCCGGTATGACCCTGATTTACCCAGGCGATCCCTCCTATCCAATGTCCGCTGAGTCTCAATCAGGAACTTGGGTTGAAGAAAACCAGGCGCGCATGCCATTTCAGGTCCAACACCTGCGGCGGCCTTCTGCCACCAGCAGGAAGTCGCAGCGTATGGACGCATCCGCACCTGGACCCGATGACCTCGCTCAGCTCGTCTTGCCTGCCAACATGCGCGAAGTCACCGCCGAACCTCTGATCGATGAAGCGACGCGCAGGCTGGGCATCAGCTGGACCCGCATGGACGCGAGCGAGGCCAGGCAGATCAACCAAGCCGCCTATGCCAAGTTCATCGTCAACCACTATCCCGCCTTGAGAGAGGTCAAGATCTGGTTCGAGAATGCCGCGCTTCCTGGATATCTCGTGCAATCCCTCAATGTCTACTCCGGCGAAACCGAGTTCTATCTTTTCTCCAACGACCTGACGGAAGCACGTCTCGTCACCCGCGATGCGACCCAGCTCATTCCCAGACTGCAAATGCTCCCGGCACTCCACCTCGCCGCGCCTGGTGGGCAGATCAAGGCGGAAATGAGCCCCATCACGATCGCACAGAACGAAATAAGCGGCTACGTCAAGAAAGAGGTTGAGAACAGCGGTATCCTCCGAGGCCGCGAGCGGGATTACGTCTTCCCCAGCGAATACAACCCTGCACCTTCCGAGCCGCAAGGCATTTGCGCCGCTCACTCGATGGAGGTTGATTGAAGGGACTTGAGAGACAGTTCTTGATGTCAAGTCTTTTGCTCTGTATTTTTACCACCGTCGGGTTTCGTCTATCCATATTCGCTTTAGAAGAGGGGTGATGTTTAGCTCATGGCTGGGAGTTTCGAGACGATGAAGCGTGGGCGATAGAGGGGATTCGGTCGGGGTCTGAGGTTTGCTTTTCTCTTTATCGGGATGAGGAGCGTCGGCGCGCGCTCGTTTGAGTTGGTTTTGCTATGATCAATGAGTATTGGGGCCTGTATTATAAAAGTCAAGACGTATGAATGTCAAGAAGCTGTTTACTTGGACTTGAATGAGTGAACTATGTGATTATTCGGCTGTGATGAAGGTATTTTGTTGTATATGCACTGTACTGTTATGAATGATGTTTCACTGTGCTGCTATGACAATTAATTTGCATTATTTTAACAGTTGCAATCACGTTTGACCATGTCTTCTTCACGCTGCCAGCTTCCAGCTTGTCTTGGCCGTTGGCAGCTCTAGAAGCAGAAGCGGGCGAGCTATCGACAGCCGAATCGCCTCCAGTCCATCATTCAGACCCCAGCAACGTCAACTGCCACTTGCATACCTCACTCGAGAGGCTGCCACTTTTGCCCTTTCACATCGCCTCTCTCTCTCTCTCACTCTCTGTTCCTACCACACCAAAGCCACATCAGTCTCACACGCCGCAATCATGGCGGAGGGAATGTTCTACAACGTCACCGCTGGCTACATCGAGGGAATCGTGCGCGGCTATCGCAACACCCTCCTCACCGGCCAGAGCTACGGCAACCTGACACAATGCGAGACCATCGATGGTATGCCACCAACAATACCTGCACCCATGAGAGACCGTCATCACCAGAAGCACTAACGATGCCAGACGTCAAACTCCAGCTCGGTCCCGCCTACGGCGACTACCTCGCCTCCCTCCCTCCCAACCCATCCACCTCCGCCCTCGCCGACAAAGCCATGGACAAGCTGGTCGCCGAGTTCCGCTACCTGCAAGCCAACGCGACGGGCTCTCTGAGCAAGTTCATGGAATACCTGACGTACGCCTACATGATCGACAACGTGGCGCTGCTCATCACCGGCACGCTCCACGAGCGCGACACGCGCGAACTGCTCGAGCGCTGCCACCCCTTGGGTTGGTTCGAAACCATGCCCGCGCTCTGCGTCGCCACCAACATCGAAGAGCTGTACAACTCCGTGCTGATCGAGACCCCGCTCGCGCCCTACTTCAAAGGCAGCCTTTCCCACCAAGACCTCGACGAGCTGAACATCGAGATCGTGCGCAACACGCTGTACAAGAACTACCTGGAAGACTTCCACCGGTTTGTCAATGAAGACTCTGAGATAAAATCCACACCCACGAGGGACGTGATGAGCGAAATCCTCGAATTCGAAGCCGACCGCCGTAGCATCAACATCACGATCAACAGCTTCGGCACGGAGCTGAGCAAAACCGACAGGAAAAAACTCTACCCTAACTTCGGCCGCCTGCACCCGGAAGGCACACTCATGCTCTCGCGCGCGGACGATCCGGAAGGCGTGCGGATCGCTGTCGACGGCGTGGCCGACTACAAAGCCATGATTGACCAGACGGGCATGGGCGGGAGTGGCTCCGGTGGGATCGGAAACCAGAGCGGCGGCATTGGCGGCGGCGACGAGGGGAAGAGTCTGGAGGATTTGTTCTATCAGAGGGAGATGGAGATTAGCAAACTGGCTTTCACTTATCAGTTCACGCATGCGATTGTTTATGCTTGGTTGAGGTTGAGGGAGCAGGTGAGTACCCACCCTATCTATCCTTGAAGGCGGCCGGGTTGGCTGTGTCTGGGACAGTGTAATGCTGACTTCGGTTTCTATCACAGGAAATCCGCAACATCACTTGGATCTCCGAGTGCATCGCGCAGAACCAGAAGGATAGGATTGGGAACTACATCTCGGTATTCTAGAGGCCTCTGATCTTCACGGTTTCGTCACTTTGAGAGGGGAGCTGAACCCTGCATCTGTGCATTTTCTTAAATAAGGCGTTCAGGGAGTAAAAAGAAGCTGTAAGACAAAAGAGGTTTATTGTCATTTTCTAATGGTAGATACCAGATACCAAGCGCGTTTTGTAACATTTCGGTCCGATGTTGCCTTCTTATCTTGCTATTTCTCTTGACTTTTATACAAAGATATGCGGGCGTATGTGCGCGCTCAAAGGGATATTGGGAAGTAATGAGCTGTAGCACTTATTACATGTATGTATATGGACAAAAAGCAATGAGATGGAACACTTCCACTTACAACCCATACACATACCTTGAGGTAGCTTGCAATTCTGGCCGGATATGTCAAGAGAAGGGCCCAGATTTCGTCTCGCGCAGATGGGTATCGGATTTGTCCAGCAACAGGATCGCGACTTTCACTACCATCAGATGCCCATTGGTGGCTCGACGCGATTCTGCCCGCCCTCACTTCGTTAACTCGTCACTTGACAGAAAGAGACAATGACACAGCAAACTGCCGGAAAAGGGATATATACAGATGAAATTCGATCGCGCATTCGCGCCTTCTTTTCTACACTCGTTTGACAAAACCCCGCAATTCACAATTCTCCCATCTCCACATCTAACTATCAGCAGCCGCGGGCGTCACCTTGCGGAAATCGCTCACGGGCTTCTCGCGCGGCACCCTGTTCTCCCGCACCTCCTGCAGCTTGCGCTCGTTCTGCTCGAAGGCTTCCTTCTCGTACTTGGCGATCAGGTGGTCGAGGTTGGCGCCGCCGTGGCCCGCCGGCACGTTCCAGGGGGAACTGACGTTGAAGATCCTGTAAAGAGAGGAGAGGTGTTAGTTTGTGGTGCTGGTGTGTTGTACTTTGGTTCTCATAACTCTTGGGTTCGTGGGAGTTGCTCGCCCGAGTTTCCCATTTCCGGTCTCCATTCTACCTTCTTTTCCTCGTATCAAACTCAAGCAAAGAAAAACAGGACGACATACTCAGGAAACCTCAAATCGACATGTCTGACAGCCTGACTGGCCTCGTTGAAGAACAGCACGCGGTCCGCCGCCGCCTGCTCGACCATGTCCGTGTGCGTGGCGTTGCGCTGCGCCCAGGTGTTGGCGTACTTGTCGTACGTGCTCGTGATCAGGCGGGTGAAGTAGGGCTCCTTGTCGCCGGTGGAGGACGTGGCGTAGTTGAGGGCGAGGAAAGCGATGGGGACGCCGGTGACGGCGACGAAGAAGCCGGGCTGGAACGGGGAAAGTGGTGTTAGCTACTGAAGTGTCTTTCACACGCGCGCGCGGTCGCTGCTGTGTTGTTTCTTCCGGGTATATACGTACGCCGAAGCTCTCAGAGCCGCCGGTAGAAGAGGTGTGGGAGTGGTCGCCGGCGCCGTGGGAGGCGTGACGGCGCTGGATCTGGGATCGCGCAACGCGCGCGGAGCGCATCGCTGCTCTTTGAAAGGGCTGCATGGTGTGTGTGGAGGACAATGGGCGTGTGTATTTGCTTGCTGCTCGCTCTCGACATGTACGTGAGGTTCAATGGGTTGCTGGCTTGGGGAAGTGCGGGTGCTCCCGCCGCCGACTTGCTTACTCAGATTGGCGCGGTGGACGTCACTAGCTTGGATACAAATTGCAACAATACATGTAGATTGCATGCAATATTCTGACCCTGGATAGTCATCATGAAGTATTGCATTGATTCCGTCACGGACTGACTGTTCGAATTGAATAGAATACATTTGTGAAATGTGTAGCTAACGAGCCTGTAGCATGTGTGCTTGAGCCATCAGTCGACGACCCCTCCAACTTGACATGATCCGAAGGAACGAAAGCAAAAGTATGACCGTCGATCCAGGATGTCCCGAACGCCCCCATAATCCATAATCCTCAATGACTACACTTCCCAGATGCAGTGTGCAGCTCGCTCGTGCACAGCAGCAAACGCTCCTCAAGAACAGTAACCTTACTCAGTAGAGCCAATAGCGTCCTCGAAGTAGCTGGTCTCAAGTCCGTTGGCACCATCCTCCAACTCCTCAGAAGGCTCCTTTTTGACTTCCTGAGCCTTCTTCCCCTTGCCAGTCTTCGTCTTCTTCGACGGGGTAGCCTCCTCATCGTCATCGGCTCCGTTGAAAGCATCAGCAGTTTCGAAGAAAGACATGAAAGTCAGTAAACTTCACACAGCCGCATGTGGAGGAAAAACTCACTATCACGCTTCTTACTCCCTGGCGTACCCTTCTTCGCAGACGCCGCCGGCGTGCCTGGCCCCTCGCCACCGAGCTCAGAAGCGAGCTCCTTGCCGCGGGCTTTGACGGCGCGGAACTTGTGCTCGAAGCCGGAAGAGGAGCGGTTGCCGTCCAGGCTAGCCATGAGGTCGAAGTGCTTGGTGCCCAGGACGACGCCTTTGGCCGTCATGGCGGCCATGAGGCAGGCGACTTCGTGGAAGGTGAAGACTTGGTCGTCGGTCTTGGTTTTCGGCGGCATGATGGGTGGTTTGGGAGTGGGTGAGGTGTGAGTGAGGGTATTGCCGGCGTTTGTTAGCTTTTGATTCTTGCTTTCAGATATGCGTTACAATGTATGAGTAGCTATACAGTCGGGGATGTGGCAGTGGAAGTACCTTTCGTATTGCTTGGACGTGGTGGCGAGCGAGCGAAATGTGTGTGTGGTAGAGAGGATCTGTGTATGGGAGAGAAGATGTGAGAAGAAAGGAACAGCGGCAAAGGCACAACTATTTCAAGTGGCGGGCTGCCGTCATCGCGCCTTCCTTTTGACTGTCAGCGCAGCAAGTGAAGTATGTGACTTAGCGAAATGAGCCTTGCATTCACTTGTAGCCCGGCTCTACCATACAAATTTGTATGGCACGGCCGGGTGCCGGTTGACTCTCTTCCATCCTTCACTTTGCCAGTGCGGGAATTGCGCCCTCACGTGAAAGAAGCATCCGGCTCTTATCGGTTGCACGAGGTCCCTTTCACTCTTCTGATGCCATTCTGATACCATTCGGTAAAACTTCTCGTATACTGCATCCGATTAGTACGTCGACTTCAAAGGCAGAAGCAGTGGGGTCGGTCACTTTCAGAGCGCAAGGAGGCGTCAAGTAGGCATAGGTCCCTCCTGCCAGAGACTGCCGACACCTCGACACCATGAACGACCTGTATACCTTGCAAGAGCGGAATAGGATTTGGATCACATAAAGCGTCTAATACAAATGAAAGAAAAATCAATAGCTCGCCGTTGAATATCACCATGACAAGAGCAAGACACTTCGAGACACACAATGGGACAAACAAAAAGTGGATTTACAACTCCTCTTTCGCCGCACACTGATACATACGGCACCCGGGTCCTGTCCAGCACCAGATCGCGCCCACTAAATAAACGTACACTCGACTTACAACGTCGACTCGAAACGTCGCCGTGAGTCCTCAGCGCACACGCGAACAGACTTCGTCTTACTTCGCAAAGTGCAAGTCGTAGTTGAGCCACTTCCTCGCCTGGACTTCCGGCACGCTGAGACCGGGGGTACCATAGGTGAGGGGTGCGAAGTAGAGGAAGCCCCAAATGAGAGCGGCGATGACAACGCCGGATGCGGCCCAAGTGGCGAGTAGGGACTGGCCGGCGATGCGCTCCCTGATGGGCCTGGAGCGAGGGGTCTTGGTGATCTTGCCGCTTTCCTTGGGGAAGGTGGCGGCGTCGGATGGCTCGATGTTGAAGATGAACTCGACCAGGGCACCGGCGACGAGGGCGCTGGCGAGATGAGCTGGCAAATAATGGTGCAGGAAGAGCTGGCGGCCCATGATGAAGAAGGGGACGTAGTGAGCGGCCCAGGTCAGGAAGAAGAATCCGGTGCTGTTGTACAAGCGGGAGCGAGCACCTGTCAATTGTATTAGCTTTTGTTATTGCAAATGAGGATAGACTGTTTGCTTACGCTTATCGAGAGCATCGACACCACGGCGGATGCTGACCTGGTCTGCCAGGATGATACCGGCAAAGACAGCCAGGATAGACGATGCGATCCACCAGCCAATGGGGTTGCCAAGGAAGTAGATCTGTTGCCTGGTTTCGTTCTCGGTCCAGAAGCTCACACCACGAAGGAGGAACGGCCACTGGAGGGGAAACGATGCGTAAGGGTGACTGGAAGTCAAAGCGTTGTTGTGGAAGAACATGGCGCGCTGAAGCTCGAAGTACTTCTTCAAGAAAGGCATGCTCTTGACTTTACGCGATTCTTTCTTGAGACGCGGCGAGTCCTCGGGAAGGCCTGGGATCTCCTCAACATACCAGATGTTGCTGGATTGTGCGATATTCTTGTTGCCGTTGATTTCAGCCTGCTTGTAACCCCAGTCAGGCAAGGGAGTGGTGTGGGTCCACATGGCAACCTTGGTAGGGAAGTGAACGAGCTTGAAGTGGGATGACATGGTCTTGAACTGCTGGTTGTTCTTTCCATTCTCGATCCTGATCTCGAAGAGAGTGTCGTTGAAACGCTTGCCGTTCGCATCCTCAGCGGGAACAGTGGTGAATTCCTGGTTGGTCGGATAGAAAGGAGAAGCGACATCGTGGGTCAGGAGCCAGCTGTCGGTCACCAAGTGGCGGAATCTAACAACATCACCGTTCTTGACCGCGTGGCCACCTCCTTCCATCGCGACAGAGGGGATGATTTGCCAGAGGTTGTTGGTGTCATTGTGAGGGTAGCCAGTGACTTGCTGGCCCTGAGAGGAGATACGGCCATCCTCGTAGCGCAGCGGGTACTTGTCGACGTGCGAGTGAAGGTAGACCTTGGTTTCCTTGTGCTTCATTGCGATGTTGTCGAAGTAGTCGATACCAACGGCCTGTTGGGTCATCAGGTTGTCGCTCAAGGTTTCCTGGAACTCTGGGGTCATGAAATCGTCACCAGGTCCCGAGCGCGAGAGAATGGTGAAGTGCACCTGGAACCAGAACAGGTACATGAGGAAAGGGACGAGGATGAAGCCAATGACGCGCGCAGTGAGATGCTTGCCAAATTCAGGGATGCTGAGAGGGCCTTGCTTGCGGTTGATGTCCAGCAAGTCCCAGAGATCGATCACGACGGGCACACCGATCGAGAAGAAAGTGAAGGCTCCAACGTATTTCGTGCTGATAACGCAAGACATGCAGATACCAGTCAAGAGAAGCCACTTCCACCACTTGCGTCCAAATGGCGCGTGACGGAGTTTGTAGAAGCGAATGTAGCAGAGGACGCTCAGAGCCATGAAGAGAACCAGAGTCGCATCCAGCAGAATAAGACGAGTCTGGCCAATGTGTGCATTGTCAAAGAGAACGACGGAAGCCGCGACAATGCACGCAGGAAGACTGTAGCCAGACTCCCACATGATCCAGAAGACGACGCTGACGGTCAATGAGCCCATCATTGCTGGCATCGATCGGTATGCGACGTAGGGAACTCTGTTGGTAATGTAGGAGTCGCCAATGTTCTCAAACAGGAAAGATCCATCGTAGCCAACGAGCCAGCCCGCGAATGCGAACAAGAGCTTGCCGAAGGGAGGGTGGACATCGAAGAAGTAGGTCCGCTGAAGGTAGTACGAGGCGAACTGCGTCGAGCTCGATTAGGAGAGGTATTCTTGGTCTTCCACCAATGTACTGGTATTCATACCTTGCCAAAGTGTACTTCATCGAACACCACCTGGTTGGGATGGCTGATGCCCCAGAAACGAGTGATAAACGCCAAAACAGTAATCACCGCCAACGCAAGCTTGTAATCCCATTCCTTCTGCACAGGCTCTTTTGTATTACCTTTGAATTGGTTGACAGCATCGTCTGCGGCCTCGTGAATGCGCGTCGAGGCGTCCGGGTCGGTCACGCCTTTCTTTCCACCTCGTTGGCGGACGCCGGCGGGGGAAGACATCGTTGGTGTGTTGTGAGCTTGTAGCAGCTCTATAAGTGTAAAGGAAAAGGTGTTTGAAGGAAAGACAAGAAAGCGGTCGCCTGCCGCAAGTACTTTGGGTTGTTCGCCGTTTGAGGCACGGAGGTTGAAGCTCTCTCAGCCAGAAATGTTTCACGGTTCGAGATGGACAGCTATTCGTAAAGCCGCCAGCAACAAGGGGCAGGCGTCTCGCGAAGCGCCAAGCTTGACATCACGTGTCAAGCCCATTGGTCCCTTGCTTGGGGTGAAGACATGGACCTGTCGCCAACACATCTTGCAGGAAAGACATGGACAGACCATCGAAGTGATGCCTTGGTCTTGAATTGGACGTGGACTGGCCGTGGGAAAGCAGTTGAACTCATGCCATTGGGAGCCTGAGAGCCTGAGATAAGGCCGCACCGTCAGAAGGATCACAGGCTAACTATACATGCGAGGGAACATCTCACTCTCAGAAACCGCCCGGGCTACGATTGCCTTATCACGGATACATTGCCGTACCACTGGTCGAGGATTGCACATGCTCACGCGAAACGTTCT
This sequence comes from Cladosporium sp. IMV 00045, assembly GCA_001931905.2. NCBI lineage: Eukaryota > Fungi > Ascomycota > Dothideomycetes > Cladosporiales > Cladosporiaceae > Cladosporium > Cladosporium sp. IMV 00045. The sequence goes on along the minus strand of MSJI02000640.1, from coordinate 99,164 downwards.
CTCGCCGGCGTCAGCGCATTGCTGGCGACGCCTAGTAGAACCTGGCTTATGGGTGCATTGGGACACAAGAAACAACGTCCCTACGCTGCATTTACAAACGTGCAAGGAGATATTTGCAGCACGATTTGGGTGTCTCTGCTGAATAAGGGAGTTGCAGCCCGAAGCCTCCCCTACCTGGTGCCAATACCTACTGGAATGGGACGTTGGGAACGTTCAGTAGTCCGGTCATTTGCTGCATGTATGCTCCTCTCTCTCACATCAGTCTGCATCTCGCCGCTCGTCTTGTGATCCGGATCCAGACTTCATTATTAGGGTTCATGTCATGCTTATGGATATCCTCCCCGCATGCAACGAAGGGCTACCCCCGCGTCCTTAACAATCTTATACCCCGCAGATGTTGGGATATCTACTGTTATTTCCATGTCTTGGTGATCCTGGAGAGCCGTGGGTGGCGCGCAATATTGACATGCTACTGGTTGATCATCAGTAGCTGTATGTTATTCCTCTACGTTATTCCATTTTCCCATTCCTTCCGGCGGGGTACGCGTTCTGGCCGAGTCGCGGTCGACCGGAATCAGGAGTGATGTATACGGAGAGGGTTTGTTTACATATACCCTCGTGTCGCCGTAAGGTTGTCAAGTGGACGGATGAACGTTTTCAATCACTTCTACTAATTGCTTCAACCAAATCTCGCGAAACACGAAAGACTATACAACAATGGGCTCAGTCTCACAGGAACCGGAACCAGAGCGTATCCTCAAGACCGATCTCCGACAATACAGCAACAGACGTCGCACTGATGGACAGTATGCGGACAATCTCGAAGTCGACGTTCTGATCGTTGGCGCGGGATTCGGAGGTGCATTCTGCTTGCATGAGATGCGCAAAGCTGGATTGTCTGCCGTGATTTACGAGGCCGGCACCAGCTTCGGTGGTACCTGGCGATGGAATGTCTATCCCGGTGCTCGAGTTGACAGTCCTGTTCCCATCTACGAGCTCGCGATCCCAGAAGTGTACAAAGACTGGCACTGGTCAACGAACTATCCCAACTGGGAGGAGCTTCAAGCGTACTTCGACCACATGGACAAAGTGCTCAACCTGAGCAAAGACTGCTCCTTTGAGACCGTGGTCACTTCCGCCGAGTTCGACATCAACGAGGGCAAATGGCACGTGGGCACTCAAGATGGCCGCAAGGCAAAGGCCAAGTTCCTTGTAGTTGCCGCAGGATTCTCTGCGAAGAGGTACATCCCAGGATTTCCGTCAATGGACAAGTTCAAAGGCGTCATCCACCATTCTTCATTCTGGCCAGCTGAGGGCGTCCCATACGAGGGCAAGCGTGTGGCTGTCATTGGTACTGGGGCATCAGGCGTGCAGATGATTCAAGGTGAGCATCGCATATCTATTATTAGCCTTCTTTATCGATTGACGTGTCAAAGAAATGGGGCCATCCTCGACGTACCTCGATGTCTATCAGCGCACACCGAATCTTGCGCTCCCGATGGGTAGAAGAGAGCTCAGCCGGGAAGAGCAAGATGCACTCAAGCCGCTATACCCAAAGATCCACAACTTGCGTGAGCTGTGCTTTGCCGGATTCGATTACGACCTGCTAGAGCGTGATACTGTAAGCGAGATTACAACTTTGTTTACAGCGAGTTACTGACAATAATACAGTTTTCTGATACTCCAGAGGAACGAGAAGCTCACTTTGAAAAGTTGTGGAAGCAGGCTGGGTTTGGCCTGTGGCTCGGTGGATACAAGGACTATCTTTTCGATGCGAAGGCAAACCGTGAAGCATACGTAAGCAATGTACTCTATCGGATGTCGGTAGCCTTGATCGCTGACCCTTACTTAGAACTTCTGGCGCCGCAAACAATCCACACGTGTCAAAGATGCCAGGAAGAACGAGATCCTCTTCCCGGAAGAGCCACCTCACCCCTTCGGCGTCAAGCGTCCATGTCTCGAACAGAACTATTACGAGGTTCTGAATCGCGACAATGTTGACGTGATCAACATTAACCCCGAAACCAATCACGGAACGCCGATCAAGGAGTTCACTGAGAAGGGCATCATCACCTCGGATGGCAAAGAGCGCGAGTACGATATCATTGCACTCGCCACCGGCTTCGACGTCGTGACTGGCGGCATGACGAACATGGGTTTGAAGAGTATCAACGGTACCTACTTGCAGGACGAGTGGAAGGAAGGCGCCAACACGTATCTTGGTACAACAATTTCTGGATACCCAAATCTCTTCGGTATGTCACTGCTAGTGTATTTGTGGAACGGTTCCTGCTAACAAACTAAATAGTACGTCCCACCAATCAACTGCGCTTCAAGCAGCCCACGATCAGAGTATGGAACACTATTCATCGTGTACAATGACTGACATGAATCCCAGCACCTCTACGGCCCTCACGGCCCAACACTCCTCTCCAACGGCCCTTCATCCGTCGAGGTCCAAGGCCGCTGGATCAAAGATGCGATCAACCTCATCAACCGCCAGGGCTTGAAGTATGTCAACCCAACCGAACAAGCCACCAAAGATTGGAAGCAAAGAATCAACGATCTCGGCAACGCGACGCTGTTCCCAACCACGCGCAGCACGTACATGGGTGGCACTGTGCCCGGAAAGAAGGTGGAAATGGTGAGCAACCTGAATGAATTCAATCGATGATCGTACAGAAACTAATGAATTTGTTTTGTAGACATGCTACGCCGGAGGTGTCGGAGCCTACAACAAAGAAATTCGCGGTAAGCTTACAGATTGGGAGGGATTCGAGCGCGTGAAAGCTTGAAGTTGGAATGCTCTGGATTTCATCAATTTGGTCAGAGGTCTAAAGGTTCGAATAGCAACGCTTTGATTCCAGTCTAGTAAAGAAATTCAAGAATGACTACAACGCACGATCTCCCAAGTGGTTCACAACAAGCATACAGTACAGTCTGGAAGACTTACCTTAGTCACCTACCGTATCGCCATTTCCGTTGATTGCCCTTCACTGTCGGCACAAATCAGCTAACAATCCCAAGTCCACAACTTAGTATCATTCTCATTAGTAAACCAAAGCACATAACCGGAATCCTCCTTACCTGGCACCCACTCCATGCTACGTCCAATGTAGTCCAACCCGCCGCAGGAGATCTTACGGCGCATCATCTTCTTACACTTCTCCAACTCCATTTGAGTGCTATGGATCTCCGCCCTGAAGAGTTCCTGACGCAAATTGAACACCTGCTGAGCCATCAGGGTCGCACGAGGAGCGGCCGCGCTAGGCTTCAGGTCAAGGGTGCCTTGCCTGTTGGCTTCGCGCTCAGCTGTCTGCGTTTGCGTTAGAGATTCGAGGTACTGTTCGTGTTCTTTGATGGGGCCCTCGAAGGGGGCTTTCGAGGCACAAAGGGGACAAATACCTTCGACTGTGACGGAGGAGAAACCTGCACGGGGGTCAGGGCAGGTGTTCAGGAGTGTTTCTGAGTCGACGGGGTGGATGCTGCAGCGTTTCAGGCAGACGTCACCGCACCCGGTAAACATGTAGCGCGTGTTGGCACATTCGTTGCGTGGATGGGTGTGGCATTTAGGAGGGGAGTTGGTGCTTGAGGTGGAAGTGTACGAGGACATGTTGCGAATGGATTGGTGGATGGTGAGTGTTTGTTGGGAGTTTTGGAGGTGACTGTCCTGACTAGCAGGAGCAATGTCGCGTGGTTCGGGTGAAGGAACTGTTCCGAGTTCTAGCATGTAGAATAGAACCCTCGTATATCTTATAGAAGTTATGGTCGTCCGACAATGCATTGTACCTAACAATCCTCAATTTCTTTGTCTCACATGAAAAGCCATTTGGACGTTGCACACCTATTTCTTTGTTCGGTTCGACTGAGACTGTTGCTTTCTTTGCTACTGATCCAAAGTGACCACCTAACGTTCGAATAGTCACATCGACGACTGTGCCTTGTCCACTCCAACGTTGGAGTCCTTACATTCGAGAGAAACAGCCCATACAGGTGACATGACCCTCCTTCGTCCTGCGAACATGGACCTATCGCTGATTCTCATTGATACAAGACATCAAACCGGACAACATACCATTGAACTTCGACAAGAACGGCACGAAAGTCATAGAAGCTAAGTTGGCTGATTGCGGTAAGTATGGGTACCTTGCGACCTACTTGCTCCCAATTGAACGCTCACACTATACTTCAAAGGCGACGCATGCAACGTTGGTCTCGAGACTGACCCTCGATGTACATCCCACGCGATCGAAGCGGCTATCTTTCGAAGCCCAGAAGCCTCTCTGGGCTTGAGATGGTCGACTCCAACAGATATATGGTCCTTCGGCGCCACGGCAAGTTTTGATGTAACCTCCCACGGCACATCAAACTTAGCTAGTCAAATCAACAGCTAATCAGCCTGATTTGTGGACGCAACTTCAACATCTTCAAGCCCTCAGGCATATCAGCAGACGACGAAGATTTTTCCGCACATGTCCTCATTCAACAAACGAAATACTTCGGACCCTGTCCCTTGAGCTACGAGAAGGTTCTTGGTGAAAAACAAGAGAGTGCCCTCGCCGCGATACACATCTTCGTGGAAGAGCAAGGTCTTCGTAAACCATTTTTCCAAATGGAAGACGAAGAGATCTCAGCACAAGACAAGGCATTCATCTGCGATGTCATGCAGCTGGACCCGAGGGACAGGCCGACTGCGAAGCAGCTACTCAGGCACCGCTGATTCGATGTGTCGTGAGATGTGGAGCGAGAGGAGACTTTGTGATCGATTCATCTCTCATTACTGGCAATCGCTGCTGGAAACCATTCTCTCGAGGGGCCTGAAAACCATTTAGCGTAACAGGAACTGCCTGGCCTCCTGCCTCCGCATCGCTTCAAGGCGTGGTACTGCCATCAGCGTACCGAGATCAAAACTTGAGGATCAATCTTGGATTAAGAAAGCCGGAACGCAACCTGCAATCTTGAGCACCAAAGAAAAAACGCACCCTACTCTTAGAACAAACGTGCCATCCAATCCATCCAACCCATCCAACCATCACACAACCCCCACCCCCAACCCTCACCGCCACCTCTCTACGCAAACCCCCCAAACTGCCCACACCCCTCCACCTCCCCCCTCCACCCCACCCTATACTTCGTCCACATCTCCGCGCCCGGCTTGATCTTCTCCTCCCAAACCCCCTCAGGCAAATCCAAACAGCCCGCAAAAACAATGACGCACCCCCTCAAGCCCTCCCTATCCGCCTCCTTGTGCAGCGCGCTCCCGCACTCCCCGCAGAAAGTGACGGTCATGGTGAAGCCTTCGGCGTGGTGGGGAAGGGAGATGGTGCGGAGGGGTGAGGAGGTTTCGTATGTAAGGGAGGAGGCGGGGAGGAGGAGGGTGAGGGAGTAGAGGGTTGAGGTTAGCTTGCGGCAGTTAAGGCAGTGGCATAGGGCCTGTGGGCATGTGGTCAGTGGGGGGTTGGGAGGTTGGGAGGGACTATGAGGAGGACGGACCGTAAGCGCTGGTTCGCCTTCGAGGGTGTAGGTCGATTTGCCGCACATGCAGCTTCCTTTGGCGTGCATGGTTGGAGGTTTGTGAGGGGATTGACTGTGAGTGGTGATATTACGGATTGCGAGAGTGAAGATCGAAGGTCAGGCTGATTGTAATGGTCCTCTGATAAGATGTCGTTTGATCGTGCAATGGCCTTCGAATTGACCGAATGATGAATCGTCGTGTTCGTCGATAAATCTGGTCGAATCAGCTAATGATCGCATCGAGACGAGAAAGACGTGGAAATCCTCACAATGGTTTCTCGCTTCCGACAATATCAACGCAAGAAAGCGATAAAAAAGGACCACCAACGGATATCCCCAATCCTTTATCTTTATCAGCTACCCATCAGCTGAACAACGCCTGAACCATCCAGAAACTTTGTTCCCTCATATCCCATTTTCGTGGGCTGACCTCACTGCTCGACATCAAGCTTTCCAGCCCCCATCTGTCAAAAAGTTCTGGAGTCTAGAAGCCGCCTTGAACTCTTTTTCTGGTATAGGTAGCGTCACGCCACGGTCTTGTGTTCGTTCCGTTAGCTGACCATACGAACGACAACGAAAGGTATCCACGCAAAAGGCTTGCTTGGCATTCCATGTTTGGAACAATCAATGGAAAATTAGAGAAGACCAGGTCAGAACTCCCAGGCGCCGACCTCATTAATGATCCAACACAGTAGATCTTGCAAGAGTCTTTGATTTGTTTCACTTGCAAATTGTACTTTGATCTGTCTAATGCGACCGGTTAATCCAATCATCCAAATTGTTATCTCATACAGAAACAGACACACGCCTAATACGCAACAGAAGCTTGCTTCACCGGGTATCATGAGTTTCGCGTATGTAATCCCTTCCTTCCCTCGTCAAAACACAGAAATTCAATCGAAAATCCATCCGTCCGTCCGTCCTTTCATTCCCATTCATGCCGACAAAAACCTACCGAACTTCCCTCTTCCTCCCTCACTATTCCCCATTTCTGTTAATTTACGTCCCCCCATTCTCAGACCTCTGCGTTGGCGGCGGCGCCGCCCTCCCGGACATAAGCGACGCGGTGGGCGTGCCATACGCGCCCTCGGCAGGTCTGAAACCGGTGTTTGAAAACGCATCCTTGCCGCTGTCAGTCGAGCTGGGATGACGGTGGATCTGACTCGTTTCAAAAGCCTGGTGGGGCGCGTGGTTGTCGTGATTTCCAAGAACGGACAAATGCTGTCTGGCCATGCTGTTGTCGTGGCTGGGCGTGCGGTCGGGTTCTGGCAGGTGGTGTTTTTCGGCCGAGAGGGGGGCGTCGATCGTGCTCGTGCCGGAAATGTTGGAGATGTTGCGGAAGCCCGTGAGTTCGCGCTCACCGGTATTGGCGGGCGTTCCGTTCGTTTGGCGCTGTTTGCCGACTTGTAGGGGGGAGCCTGTTGATATGCCATGCGCTGGTACGCGTGAAATTGTTTGGGGCCCTGCGAGTGCTGGGCTTGCACCGTCTATGCCATCGTTCGCGAAGCCAGCGCGTTTTCCTGATACGGGTGTGGCGAACGGACTTCCGGTACGTTGTCCTGGACCCGTGAGATTTCGCATGATGTGCCTTGTGCCAGCAGGCTGATCCACCCAATCAGGCGTGTGAGTGAGGTTCGGAGTCCCGTGCGCAGGCATGGCTGATTGTTGAGGTCGAGCCCAAGCGTTCGCCTCGAGGAATTGCTCGTGTGCTTGACGCTCACTGGGCGCTGCGACTTGCGCATTCGCTGGAGGGACGTAGGCCGCTTGCTGTTCTTGCTGCTTCGGCTGCGGCTGCTGCTGCTGCTGCTGTTGTTGATGTTGATGCTGGTGGTGATGATGGTGTTGGTGTTGATGTTGCGCTTGCTGCACAGGCTGATGCATTCGTCGAGGGATCTTTGAAGACTTGTCAGTAAATGCATTACTGCCAGAAAACGGAGATACTCACGCGCATAGCTTTCAGGTCATCGTCCAGCCCTGAGTCTTGAACACCAGAAATGTTCGGTGCAGCAGGAAAGCCAACATACTTCGCCACACCACTGAGTACGCTGACCTCTTGGTTGTACTTGGCCTGTTGCCGAATCTGTGCGCTCTTTTTGCTTGGGAGTTTGTACAAGAACCTCTCTTCGCCTTCTTGGTGCTGCTGTCGTCTTTCTCTTTGGATACCATACCAGTCTTCGCCAAGCTGGTATAGCATATTCTCTCTCAGTTCGCGAACGGTCTGGAAGTACTGAGAGTGAAGCTGTGCTCGTTCGCCGAGAGTGCGCTCGCGTATAGACTGCATGCGGTAGCGGTAGAAAGCGTGCGCCTCGCGAACTTGCTTAGCTTGTCGTTCGTCGATGCAGGTAACCTGTCGTAGATACTCCGGATGAGTGCAGTCAACCTGATTCAAAAGTTGCAGCTCGTGCTCGACGGAAGCCAAACTTTCATTGACCAGCCGTTGTCGGAAGGCATTGAACCGCTTCGCCAGATCTTCGAAAGAGGAAGAAGCCTCTCCCTTCTGCCTAATTTCCTCTTCGCTCTTTGGCGCGGCTTCAGCGCCGGTCTCTTCTTCTTCCACATCCACGGCAAAATCTGGGACTTCAGACTCCTGAGCTTCTTCCTGAGCTTTGGGTTTTCTTCCAGGCTTGCGTCCTTTTCTGCCTTTCGCGCCTTTGGCTGGTGCCGCGACTGGCACTTCCACGTCTTCTGCCTCGACAGTATCCGCGGCCTCAGCGTCTGCATTCTCTGGTACTTCTTCGACGCCGTTTGCTTCCGTCGTTTGCGCGACGTCGTCTTCCGCAGGTTCGGCAGGTCCGTGACTTCTTTTGCGTGGTGATTCTTCAATGTCGGAAACGTCGCTTGTGAGAGGGCTGTCTTCGGCGTCTGAGCGCGTGCGCTTTTGTCCTGTGATGTTCGCGTTAGTATCGCGACTATTAAAAGTGGACAAGGAGAGTACTGCAGGGCCGGGAGAAGCCTTACCGGCCGTCTCAACAGTGGACGTACTCGAGGCAGCGCCAGGGCCGGTCGGCAACGGCGAAGGTGGCTCTGAGAGGTCGTCTTCAACGCCGACAGTTTTGCTCAGTTTGCTCGGTGTCTTGCCAACATCATCTGTGTGTTTTCGCAACTTTTGTGGAGATTCCTCCAGCCGCTCGGTTTCGGCTTCTGAATCCACCTCGAGCGACTTTTGCACGGGCAGCGAGTGAGCAGCACCTGCGCCATTGGTCGCATACGCCAATCCTGCATCATCTTCGTCGAGGTCTTCTGGCTCACTGAGACTGCTTGAGCGGTCGTCTGGGATGTCGCCGATCTCGGCAGCGGGATCGCCATTATCTTGAGCCTCGGCATTGTTTTGGTCGAGGTCTGCATCGTGCATTGTGGCGTCCCTCGTGGCTATAGGGGAGCCTTTGGGTGGTTTAGAAGCTGTACTGAGGGGAGAAATCGATGGGCGGGGCGTCGGGGTCCTGGCTGGGGTCTGGTGGGTAGAGCGAGGAGGAGAAGTGGGTGCGCCGTGGTCGCCGTCGACGTCTGAGGCAGCGCGTGTTAGTGAAAATGCTTGAAGAGAAGTATGATTGACTCGAGCTATGCCAAATGGCAAATGCCAAAACATGGGTGAAGGGAGGCTCACTGCCGTGTAGCGACTCACTGCGACGCGCAGTGGCCGGCGTCGCCATGGCGCAGGCTGTGTTTCGGGTGTGCGTGTAGGATAAATCGCCTGGTGGATTTCTTGCTCTTATTGCCAGTGCACACTGACGAAAATATCAATGTATTCGCCCTAGACGCTGCTCCTGTACAAGGTCGAGGTGGGTGGTGCGCGCTGGGTTTGCTGTATCGGTCGAGAGGGCGGGCGGGTGGCAGGTTGTAGGAGGATTTTGGTTGTGAGAAGGTGGTGCAGATCTCTCACACGCCAGACGAGGCGTTAGCAGTAGGATTCGACATGTGCAGTGTGTTGGAGTGAGGGTGTGGATGGTATTGGTCGAGGATTGTTGTATGTTGTAGCAGAGATACCTCGCGAGCAAGCAAGAATCGGCTTTCGTCACTGGTGCCTCGCCATTCACGGCTGACTTGCCCTTTTCCTCTTTGTAGCTCGGCACGCGGGAGAAGTTGCGCGCTCGGCTTTGCGCTCCAACCAAAAAAGTCGACGAGGAAAAAGGCAGACAAGAGCCAGATTCCGTCACTTACAACCAGACATGGCGAAAGACAAGACCCAAAAGGTCGAAAAGACCTCTAAGAAAGACAATAAGAGCAGGAAGGAGAAGAAATCTTCTGGCGAGAAAAAGCAGGACAAACCTGTTAATGGTACCGTCTCGCTGCTGGCCGACAACAAGGCTGTCAACCCGGCACTCTCCTCTCTTTTCGCCGCACAGGTATGATATATTTCTCTAATTCTCTAATAATCGCATGAATCTTGCACTAACACATTCAAGCCTACACCACCCACTCGCCAAGAAATCATCCCAGAGCCTGAGGACGAAGACGAGGACGACGACCCAGACGCCGAGCTGAGCGAAATCGACGAGGACTTCGACGACGAGGCTGACGAAGACGAGGTTCCCGACGACGGTGACGATGTGAAAAAGGCCATCGTCGCGGCCGAGCAGGAAGTGGAACAGGCACCTTCGGACGATAAGAAGCGTAAGAGGAAGCGCAAGGATGCAAACGATGATCTTGAGGATGTCTACATGCGCAAACTGGAGAAGGAAGAGGCAAAGGATGCCGAGGCTGCTGCGAAGGAGCGCGCCGCTAAGAGACAGAAAGGCGATGTAGAGGATGCGGCAGAGGAGAGTGACGACGACGACGGTGGAGTGGATGTACGGATCGAAGCAGAGAGCGACGACGACGACATGCCCGACGTTGACGACGAGGATGACGAAGACGACGAAGGAGACGCCACTTCCAAATCCGACAAAAAGACCAAAGCACCCTCCCCTCCACCCAAGCACGAAACCCAACAAGCCGACAGCGACCTCACCAAAGCCAACCGCACCGTCTTCCTCGGAAACGTGTCCACCGCCGCCATCACGTCCAAATCCTCCCGCCGAGTCTTCATCGCACACCTGACCTCCTTCTTCCCCGAAGTGGCCAAAAAACATCCCGACATCAAAATGAAACTCGAATCGCTCCGCTTCCGCAGCACACCCTACGCCGCCGCCCTGCCCAAGAAAGCCGCCTACGCCAAAAAAGAGCTCATGGACGCAACGACCAAATCCACAAACGCCTACGCAGTGTACAGCTCCCCGATCCTCGCGCGCGAAGCCGCGCGCCGCCTAAACGCCTCCAAGACCCTCGACCGCCACCTGCGCGTGGACGAAATCGCCCACCCGGCCAAAGTCGACCACAAGCGCTGCGTCTTCATCGGCAACCTGGGCTTCGTCGACGACGAATCGAACATCCAGGCCGCCAACGCCGCCGACGGCCGCGAGGTGCGCAAACCGGGCAAAACCCCCGCCGACCACGAGGAAGGGCTCTGGCGCACCATGTCGCGCCACGGCGCCGTCGAGTCCGTCCGCGTCATCCGCGACAGCGTCACGCGCGTCGGCAAGGGGATTGCTTATGTTCAGTTCGTCGACGAGAACAGTGTCGAGAAAGCCCTGCTCGACAACGACAAGAAGTTCCCGCCCATGCTGCCGCGCAAGCTGCGCGTGTCGCGCGCCAAAGCCCAGAAGCGGAATGCGAAGCCCGGCTCCGGCAGACCCGGCGCGAATGCCAAACCAGCTGCTGCTAGCGGTTACAAACGCAAGGTGACCGAAGAGGAGCTGGCGCAGATGGGCCGACAAGGTAAATTGCTCGGCAAAGCCGGCGCAGCAGCTGCCGTGAAGAACCAGCAGAAAGCCGGTAACGGCAGAGAGAACAGCAACAACAGCAACAACCGCCCCGCACTGGCCGGTCTGAAGCGACCCGAAGCCTTCGTCTTCGAAGGCCACAGAGCGAGCAGCAAGCAGGGCAATCAGGGCTTGAAATTGGGTGGCAAAGGCGGTGGTGCTGGAGGCAAGAAGAAGCAGCAGGGCAAACCGACGGATCGCAGCGCGAGGAGGGCCGCGGCTTATAAGGCTGCGGGAGCGAAGAAGGGGAAGAGTGGTTGATGAGTGTTGTGGGGATGTTACCTATTGTATACCTTATCTGTTTTATTTACTTGGGTCCTTTTTTGTGGAATCAATCCATCACTTTTTTTTATCTGCCCCCCTTTGAAAAATGCATTTTCGTTGCGAAAGCACGCCTTTCGTTTGATGCTCTACGTGCGTTTGCGAAGACGGAGCTGAAGTCGAAGAAATTGACGAAGTGATCTCGCAGTGGCGATGCTAGAATTGAAGTCGAGCACATCGATCAATGAAACAGGTTGATGTGGCGATGAGGCGAAGAAGGGTAGTCGTGTGACTTCAACAGAGGCGAAAGGAAAAGACGAGTCACCTGTCCCAATTAGGAGATCTCAAACACGCTTCGTAGTCGTGTTTGATCGTTCTTTTCGACAAAAGGGATGTCGTTGATGGTGAAATCCAAATTTGGCGTCGTGCGAGCTCAGTTGGTTCTGTTGACCCGCGTTGAGTGTCGTTTGTCGTTGATCAGGCTCGCCGAAGAAGCTCGAATTTAATGGATGAGGTTGATCTTAGATTTGCAATGAAAGTAGAACGCCGTTGTGCAGAAAGGGCGGGAAAGCGGAGAGTATGTCTCTTTCCGTAGTCGTTCATGGTCGTGCGTTGTATGAAGTGAAATCGTTGGCGGTGATCCTGGATGTTGGCCCAGGTATAGCTTCTTCCCAGAGCGCATCATTTCTTCACCAATGATCAGGCTTCCAGTAGAAGCCCTTGTAGATCTCGCGGCTCACCACCCCTTTCTTTGCTGCCAAACCGTCCTCCAAACGCTCTTCACCCCTCTTTCAAGCTCATACATCGCATCCAGCTCGCGTAGAATCCTCTTCAACACTTCCCTCCTAATCCATGCCTCCATCTCTTCATCCCCCTCGCCCTGGAACCCCAGCTCCCTCAATATCTCCGCTGCTTGAACTTTTTGCTGATCAAGATCTCTTGGGCCCTCTGTCGCTTGCATTGCCTCCTGATCAGAGTCTTCCGGATCCTCTGCCGCCCGGATCTTCTCCCTAAGAGCTCTGTCGAGACTCGCAATCCAGCCCGCTCCATTATCACCATGCACCATCTACCTCGCCCCGCAACCCTCTACCCTTCCCCTTGGTCGCCACACATACACCGCTCTAGGCCGAATGCCCCACTCGGGCGACCGCGGGGCTAAATCACCCCTGCAACCGACGTAGATGAGGAAGTAATCGAACCTCTCCGCCACATCTTCCACGAGCAAGTTGAAAACCGTCCTGCCAGTGCAAGTAGGCGCGAGGTAGATTTCGAGTCCGCGCGGGCCGGTGTCTGCCGGCGAGCACAGATCACGGTAGGACCAGAAGTGCCGGACCACACTGCGGGCGGCGAGGGCGTATTCAGCGCGAATCTGCTTGCTGGTTTGGGCTAGGGAGAGGTTGGGAATCCCGCGCGCGCCGGGACGGAAGTAGGTCGGGTGGGTAGTGAGGGAGTAGATTTTGTTGCGGATTTCAGGAGGCAGGGAGAGGAATGTTGTCGTCTGGGTGGGTGGCGAGCTGGACTTGTGGGTTGCTTTGAGGATATCGGGGTCGAAGTTGGGGACGAGGTTGGTGGCTGATGGGCGGAAGCCGTATTTGGAGCGGTGTGGCATTTTTGCTTTTTGTGGTTTTTCTTTTCGTGTTGGGTTGGGGACGAGTGCGTTGCTAGTGAGGTGGATGGGTGCGATGGTGGTCGTGGGAAGGGGGAGTGCGTGTGGCGTAAACAGTTGGTGGCGAGGAAGTCCGTTGTGAAGTGAGATTGATTTGCACTTTTTGGTGGGCGCTGAGAAAAGCATGTGACGGTTAGTGATGAGGCATTCCTGCGATTCGCACTTAGCATTCTCGACTTTTCGAAGTGAGGTCAGATTCACAAACGCGGCATAGGTCACTTATTTCCAAATCAGGCCTCACCTCGATTCGATCCATCAATCGATATGCCAGTACTAATGGTGTATTTAAGCACTCGTCAGGACCAACAGCATCAATACTCTCGTCACACATACCTGGTGGCAGTATCTCAGCAAATATTTGAAGGGACAACTGGGTTCCTAACTCTCTCTTGGATAATGTAGAGATATCATGGTCACCTGAGAGGATTACAGAGCCTCGAGGGACGGCGAAGACTCGTCAAACCCAAACGCATAATGACGAAAGATTGTAGGGAGTTTACTGCGAGCAATGTGGATTATTAAGAGAAGAAATATCGCCATTCAAAACTTACAAAGCAGCCCAATCGCGACCAAACACCCATGAAATACCACAAAGAAACTCTTGTCTTTGCCGAACCCTGTCCAATATCCGTTCATGGACTCCACGCTGAAATAACAAGCATAAAGATGAACACACCCAAAAATAGCATGCCAAACCAGAACTTCCCTTCCTTGCCTGCTCAAGCATGCCTCGCCGCATCCCAAGCCTCATAAAACCCCTCCATCCGCCAGCGCCAACTCTTCAACAAAGGCAACAAATCCTTATCCACAGGCGCCCACCACTTCTCGTGCAAACTCGCCACCCCACCCTTGACATCCTCCATAGTCGGATAATGCAAGTTCCACCTCGTATCGAGCATCTTCCAGGGCATATTCCCACCCTCCTTCTCGCTGCGGTGCGCGTAGTTGAGGAGATTCTGCTCCTGCAATTTCGGCGGGAAGCGGTTGGGAAGCTGCATGACGCTGAGGTAGTAGGCGAGGATGTCGAGCGAGGGCTGCATGACGAAGAAGCCGCCGTTGAGATAGTTGATGTTGGGGTAGTCGTGCTGCTCTTCGGAGGGAGGGTAGTGATGCTCGAAGTTCATTTCGGGCTGGCCGGCGAAGACGTAGGTGGACGGGAGGGTGCCTTCGTCAGATTTGAGTCGTTCTGGGTGGTCGAGGGTTTTGTGTGAGGCTACGGCGGTGTCGTTGAAGATCCCGTCGAGGGGTCGGTTGAGGACGGTGTCGCCGTCGAGGAAGCATATGCGCTCGAATTGTGTCAGTTCCCAGAGGCGCAGCTTGTCGAACATCTCGGCCCAATTCGCGGCGCCTAATCCCTCTGCAATCCACGCGGGTTTCTCGACTGTTTCAACGGGGAGGACGATCGCGCCATCGAGGCGAAGGCGCTCGAGTTTCTTCTCGGAGACTTTCTTCGTCGCAAGGACGAGGAAGGGGATGTTGCTGGTTCGTGTTTCAGGCGCGTGCATGAGCTGGTAGCCCAAGAGTCGAGTGGCAATAAAGTAGTCATCGTTCAGGTTGTCGGGGTCGTTGAGATTGGACGAGTCGCCGGCAAGCAGTGTCGCGAACGCGTATTTCGATCTTGTGTCTTTTAGTGAGGCGCCTTGCGGACTCGAGGCGCTCTTTGCGCCACCTGCAACGTGCGTCACCAACTCATGCCTTTGGTGTTCGTATGTGCTAGGTAGTGGGGTCCAAAAGAGGAAGGCGAAGATCGCGACTGCGGCTAGGATGAGGTATGTGTACTTGTGATTCCGTCGTCCGCCGCTTTTGCTCGATGGCGATAGGCTGCGGAAGGAAGCCATGTCGAGTTGGCGCTGTGGTGTTGTTGTTGCCCAGCTAGATTCGAAGTTGAAGGGTGTGTCTGGCAGTGAGTCGCGCCTTCCGGCAATTTTCCTATAGTGAACGTATGCCGAGCTCAGAAGGAACGAAGGGCATGTCAAACGTGTATACTGAAAAAAACAGGGAAGCAAACTTGAAAAAGGCAACCTACCATTAGATGTACACCACCGCAGGCAATGAAAAGGGTTGACCAAAGTTAAGGCTAAGCAAGGCTGCGCAAGGCGCAACTACGACCTCAGCAAGCATGCGAGGGCAGTAAAAAGTTACGAGGTGTGCTGGCTGTGAGGCGGAAATCTCGACGCCCAGTCCAGTCGTTTGTGAAGTCTGGACTTCGTTGTGAATGGCCAGCCAAACAAGGTTTCGCCATCTCACGCGCAAGGGACGACACGATTTCCTGGAACCTGGAGCTGTGGCTGCGTGAAGATTGGAGGGGTGTCAGACACCGGTGGTATGGTGGCGGTCCTGTACCACTATCCTATGGACCGCAAATGGTATGCTAGAATCCAAGTCGACGTAGCCAGTGGCGTGACTGGGAAGCATGGTTATAATTGGACAGAGTAGCATCGAAAATACGAAGGGACCGGGGAACGCCGGGAACGGAAACATGTGAGGTTGCAGAGGTGAAGTCAGCAGTAATGTGAAAATTGCACATTGACGTAGCATACCTAGACTACATAGACCAACAGTGCGAAAAGAGCAAGATCTCGTGTTTCTCAAAGCCAGGAGCTGTGGTCTGTTCTCGGCTGTTGGTGCCGTGAGCCGTGATGCATTTGGGAGGGTTGAAGATCTCTGCAACGTGGGAAAGCTTAAGGTTCTTTGCCGGGACCAGCCTTGATGACCGAACTGTACATCTGTTTGTAAAACGCAATTCACGTTGCCTTTGCATGCCGAGGTGTTTGTAGTCGTCGGAAGTGCTCCATCAGAGGCACTTAGGCTGATGAGATTCACAGCTACATACCTTATGATAATCACTACTCCAGAACGCAAGCGCGACGAAATCAATTCCTGAGCTGTGTCACCGGTGATTCGCTAAGACCAGCCAACAGAATTAAATGAGACTCCCTTCCTGATAATCATGTCACTTTGAGCCTTGCGACATGTTCGCAACCGAGCCACAAGATATAGGAGATTGAGTCGAAGATATTGGATGCGCTACAAGTCAGGTGTATACACTATCACACCAGCAAAATCTCCCTCTCAGATCCTGTGGCGTTCTTAGCTTCGCCGTGGTCAAATTGCATATCGGCAGTAGTGTCTAGCAGTGTCCAAGCGTTCGTTCATTCATATTGCCGCGGGATCAGCCATCTCCGGAGTCCGGACCCTGCTATTCACTTGACGTATTTGCCAGTATTAGAAACGACTGACTTCAGACCATCGTATCTCTCGCTGCTTCGTTTTCTGGAAGATCGAACACGAATGTAAGTATGTCACTATTCGCCTAGAAGCTCGGCATACCGGTCGCGGAAGTTCCCGAGGCTCCCGAAAATCTATTTCTGGCTCTTTCACCCCGTGACTAGCAAATACCTAGCTTTGATATCTTTCTCCTAGTCT
The DNA here is from genome assembly GCA_001931905.2 of Cladosporium sp. IMV 00045. Classification (NCBI taxonomy): domain Eukaryota; kingdom Fungi; phylum Ascomycota; class Dothideomycetes; order Cladosporiales; family Cladosporiaceae; genus Cladosporium; species Cladosporium sp. IMV 00045. The sequence goes on along the minus strand of MSJI02000640.1, from coordinate 82,499 downwards.
TTCGCCGCTTCGGTATGGCAAATTTCCAGATGATCATAGCGAGCAGGTAGTCCAAGGCCGCCTCCTGCAAGCGCCAGAGCGGGCCTCAGGGCAAACGACCAAGGCAACGCCGTTTCAGCCGCCGCCGTCACACCCTGGCCGGCCTGTCATCACGTCTCACTTCAACCTCACCTCCACCCAATAGAGCTTCGATCACTGCTTCTGTGTCTATTGTGCCTCGTAACATCTGGTAGGCCTTGCATATCCTGATACTGTAGTCAAGCTGCTGTCGTCAGTGGGCAACCACCCGAGCCACCGCAACGCAAACGGCAGCATTCCACAGTGGACTGGTCTTTCACGCGGCAACCGTGCGACACGAACTCCGCCTCCTTCTAACATCGGCCCGGGATGTTCACCGGCCACAAACGAGCCATGATGGCCTTGGACAAGCGGCCAAGCGAACGGTAGAACAACACCATCGCTCTTCTGTCTCCTCCATCCCCAGATTGGCTCTTGCTCGGTCCCTGCTCTTGTTGTGGTGCGTCGCCGTGATAGGCTGCTCGAGACACTTCTGCTGCTTTCGAACAACATGCCCCAGCCCCTAGCAGACCGTGAACGACGGAAGCCGCTCTCGTAACCGTAAGGAAGGCACGCCTTGAGTCGCTTTCATGTGATCCGTGCCTGCCCTCAGTGACGCTAGGTACCGCATTCCGCACTGCAATCGCTCTGGTATATGGTCCATTGACTGCGAGCGTTTGCATTTCACAGTTTCGCATCTTTCATTCACCTCTCCAATTACTCTCCCAGCAAACAGGCCCTTTTTCCCTTCCCGTTTCCTTCTGTCAACAACAACTTACTCCAGTCTATCCTTTATCATCAATCCCGCATTCGATTCATCATGCGCTTCTCCCAGACCGCGGCCGCTGCCGTTCTTGCGGCACTCCCTGTCACTCTTGCTCAGACCTTCACCGACTGCAATCCTCTTGAGAAGACTTGCCCGAAGAACGATGGCCTCAAGTCTTCTTCATTCGACTCCGACTTCGTCAACAACAAAGATGCCGAGAAGGACTGGAGCACCGCTGCCTGGACTACCATGAGCTATGGCGACCAGGGTGCTCAGTTCCGCATCGCCAAGTCCGGTCAGGCTCCAACTATCGAGACCAACTTCTACTTCTTCTTCGGCCACGTCGATGTCACCATGAAGCCCGCTCCTGGTCAGGGCATCATCAGCTCCATCGTTCTCGAGAGTGACGATCTCGACGAGATCGACTGGGAGTTCTTGGGTGGCGTTGACAACAAGGTCCAGACCAACTTCTTTGGAAAGGGCAACACTACTTCTTACGATCGCATGATCGAGTACAACGTTGAGAGTGCTCAGGAGACCTGGCACACCTATTCCCTTGACTGGACCTCGGAGAGGCTTCAGTGGATCATTGATGGTACCGTCGTTCGTGAGCTCAAGTACACTGACGATGTTGCTCTTAACGGCAAGGTGAGAACATGCTGTCACTGCAAATATGCTATGGCATAATACTAACCCACATCCCAGACCTACCCTCAAACTCCTATGCGTCTCAAGCTCGGCAACTGGGCCGGTGGCGCTGAAGGCCAGCCCGAAGGCACCATCCAGTGGGCCGGCGGCCTTGTCGACTTCAGCCAGGCTCCCTTCGACATGTACGTCAAGGAGGTGAAGATCGAGAACTACAACCCGGCCGACAGCTACGAATGGGGCGACAAGACCGGTAGCTGGGAGAGCATCAAGATCAACAAGGACGGCTCCTCTTCCTCCTCTTCCGGCGGCTCCAAGTCCAAGTCCGACTCCTCCGCTACCAGCGAGTCCGACTCCAACAGCACCCAGAAGGCCTCCTCCACCGTCTCTGACGAGACCTACACCTCGTCCGCCAGCGTCGAGGGTCTCGACAAGCACACCGAAGCCGCCAACTCCGTCACCAAGACCGGCGACCACTACAGCATCAACACCGCTTCCGCCACTGCTCTGAACTCGGACATGTCCGTCTCTTCCACTCTGTCCACCGCCGTCAGCGGCTCGACCCAGGCAGCTGGCTACAGCAACTCCACCCAGAACGGCAACTCCACCTACAACAACTCTTCCGCCACCGGTCCTAGCGCTGCCGAGCAGACCACCAATGCGGGTGCTGCTCTCAAGAGCGGCATGACTGCTCTCTCGGCTGTTGGCATTGCTCTTAGCGTTTTCATGCTTTGAGTGTGAGAAGCTGTGCTTACGGTGACGCTGTGAAGAGGTATACCCATTATGGTTCTTTATTTCTTTTCTTCTCCTTCTTCCTTTCTATCAAATCATTTTTTTTTTCTTTTCTGCATTCGAGCGGTTTGCTCTTCTTGACAAGAACAATCTTCTTCTCGAGAGCGTGTTGTGGATATTAGTTCTGTCTGAGCCGATGTGCTCGTTTTCAATCAAAATCATCCTGTGATACTTTCCTGTACCCTTTGATTCTTACCCAGGTTCGATTCTTCCTGCATAGGGATCTCATTTCGACGTTGGTGATCAAGAAAGTAGACCTTCCGCCTGATCTTCGAAGTTATGGTAAGATATTTTGCCACCAAGTCGCCTAAACGTCAGTATCGACCACCCGATATGATTCAACCATTGCAGCCGGTGTATCGAATGCCACACAGAAACGTCGTTCGCAAAGAGGTCGTCGAAAGTCGGAATATCGCACCGTGAAGCCGCAACCCTAAGAAGCCTTCTTGGGTGCGGAGAATTAGCCGTCGATCGACGCATCGTCCTGGCCCTTTCATTGGTCAATGTTCTAACTTGTTGTCGCTGTATTTCCTGATTGAGGTATACCGCCAGCTATTGCGGAGAAATAGTCGTTGGTGCTTGCGCTGCATCTTTCGACCTCGGACAAGCGAATACAATGCTTTACGACTATACTGTTCCATCTCATCACCTGCTTCAATGACTTTTGCTCAGGGTTCTATTCACAGACATGTCCACCACAACAACAACCGTGACTGAGCCGGCTCAGACTGAGGACGTGGAGCTGTCCTACCTCCCCAGCTCATCATCCACTCGGAATGAGGAAAACACATATCAAGATGAATCGGATGCCCATCCAGAAAACACCAAACCAAGCCACGACTGGCAGCTGTATTTCAAGCTGATCAGCTGCGGTGCATCTTTCTTCTTTTCAGGCGTCAACGACGGGAGTCTCGGTGCCCTTTTACCGTACGTGATCCGTAGCTATGGCCTCACAGCCGCCATCGCCTCGAGCGTGTAAGTCTACTACCAGCCACCGAGAAACGGCATGAACAATTGCGAATCTGATATCTCTTCCGTTCAGCTACGCCGCCAACTTCTTCGGCTGGCTCGCCGCAGCCCTAATCAACACCCACCTGAACCAATACCTCGACATGGGCGCCATGCTCGCCCTCGGCGCCATTCTGCAAGTCCTCTCGCAAACCCTGCGCGTCTGGCAAGCACCCTTCCCCCTCTACGTGATCACCTTCTGGATCACGAGCGTGGGGCAAGCCTTCCAGGACACGCACGCCAACAGCTACGTGGCCGGGGCTACGAAAGGAGCGCACCGCTGGTTGGGCTTCATCCATGCCATGTACATGACGGGGTGTCTTGTGGCCCCTTTTGCTGCTGCGCCGATTGCTTCTGCCGAGCAGCCGTCGAGGTGGTATTTGTTTTACACGGTGCCGCTTGCGATTGGTGTGGTTAATCTTGTGATGTGCCTGTACGCTTTCCGGGATACTCTGAGGATGAAAGGGAAATCACAGCAAAACGTCGAAACGGAGGGCAGTTCAGCTTCTGGCGAAGCCGCTCTCGAGTCTCGACAGACGACTGCAAAACAACTCCTCGTGAAGACGATCAAGCAGAGCAGTCTATGGCACATCAGCGTCTTCTTCTTCTTCTACTTGGGCATGACCCTGACCGCCAGTGGATGGGTGGTCGAGTACCTCGTCGACGCGCGGGATGGCGACCTCGATCAAGTCTCTTATGTCCCTGCCGGCTTTGCTGGAGGCTGCCTTCTCGGTCGACTGTTGTTGCCAGAGCCGACGCATAGGTACGGTGAGAGGTTGATGGGGACGATTTATTTTGTGATATGTCTGGGTGTGCAATTGGTCTTCTGGCTGTGAGTCGTCCTGCGGATGTTGTGCAAGCTCTGAGCTGACCTTGTTTTGCCAGTGTACCGAACATCATCGCCGCTTCCATAGCGATCAGTTTGTTCGGTTTCTTCTCTGGCCCGCTCTTCGCAGCTGTAAGTTTCACGGCCAGCAACAATCGCGTGCTCGCCAGCTAACGTAACCTCCAGGCAATGTCCGTGGGCTCAAGACTCTTCATCGCCGAGACGAAATCCACCGCGCTTGCTCTAGTCTTCGTATTCGCGCAGATGGGCGGCTCTGTCTTCCCCATAGTGACCGGTCAGCTGGCCACCAGGGTTGGCGTCTGGGTGTTGCAGCCAATGTTAGTGGCACTGATCGTGGTCAGCGGAGTTTGTTGGTTTATTGTGCCGAAGCCGAAGGATACGGAGAACGATGAGTTGCATGTGGAGTGATATGTGTGTGCATGCACAGATGACCGAATGATATCAGAGACAGTATGTGAACACGAGTTGTTTTAACAAGAAAATTGAGGTTCATGCATGATTCATGTTGGCTTGATATGCTTCAATATTGATGATTGTAGTAGTATATAAACATTACGAAATTAGTACGTTACGAAGATTCATCTTCGGCAATCGCTTCACTTGCCAACAGTCGTTCCATTCGTATCCCTCGTGTAAATGTTCAGCACATCCGTCGAGTTGCCATAGTCCACCATACACTTCTCGCTGAACTCGCCAACGACATCGGCACGCTCACGGACGAAACCCTGCATCATCTCGCGCGAACAGCTCTCCTGAGGACCGTCGTAGCAGTCCGGCAGCGTCATCGGGACGCGGTTGACGAGCACGCGGTAGAAGTCCGTGTCGGTGCCGTTGGGGTAGCCGTACGCCTCGGCACAGTCCATGCGCTCGATGGCGATGTTGCCGAGGAACGGCAGGATGCGGGAGCTGCGCCACTGGCGGGCGTAGTTGACGCGGTCAAGCGGCATGGAGCCGTTGATGTCGCTGCCGCCGCTGAGGGCGGAGTTGTTGTACAGACCCATGGCGACGAGGACCATGGGCGGGAGCTCGCGGTGGGTGAACGAGACGTACATGTCCTCGTCGTCGTCGGTGCGGTCGGATGTGAGCAGATTCATGGTGCTGTTGAACCATGGGTAGCCGACGGCGCCGGAGTACTCGGCGCCGTAGCCGCTGTTGAAGAAGTACTGGAGGTCCTGGGCGTATTCGAATTGCAGCCATTCGTCGGGGCGGAAGAGGATCTCGGAGCAGAAGGGGGATGAGCCACGGACGACGGTGTCGTAGCCGCACCATTGGAACATGCCCACGACGTCGGAGGAAGTCCAGTTGAAACCCGGAGCCTGGTTGTTCAGGCGGGCGATGATGGGCTCGGTGAATTTCTCGATGTAAGCGCCGCTCTTGTCGGAGCCGGTGGAGCCTGAGTATGCAGGGCAGGCCTTGTAGGGAGTGAGAGAGTCTGCGCCGGACTCGGAGCCCTCGTAGATCTCAACGACCTCGATCTCATCCTCTTCCAGCTCAATACCACGGACGAAGCTCTTCGCACTGATGAAGGTGCGTTCGGCCGTGCTGGTCCAGACATTCTTGGGCAAAGTCAGGTTGGGGTAGCGGTAGGAAAGCTGGACTCCCAAGTGAGAGGCCTCCAGCCTGCCAGTACGAGTAAGCTTTGACTCCTCCTTGATCTCTGGAGGGGTCCAGGAATCCAGGAAGTTCAGCTGAGGAATCTTGCTCCAGTCGACAGAGGTGTTTGCGAGTTTCTCGGTGAAAGGCTCGAGATAAGTCTCAAAGTCGAAGCTGTTGGCGTTGATGGCGGCATGGCGCACGAGGTATGCAGCCTGAGTGACAGAGCATCCTTGAGGAGGCGAAGGGTCTCTGGGCGGGTCGGAGGGCTCGTAGTATGGTGCGATACCCGCAAGATGCTCCAAGGGGTTGAAAGAATAGTCGGAGTAGAGGGGTTGTTGCTGCCAGGCAAGAGCCGCGGGCAGGAGAGCGAGGTGAGAAAGGGAAAGCATCTTGATCAGCTGTTGCACCTTTGTGGCTTGTGGAAGAAACAACCAGTCACTGCTCAGGGTAGAGAAGGAAAGTTATACATGATACAAGAGATCGTCGAAGCAATCCTACCTCCTAACGCGACCCATCTGTCATATTGGATGGAGTGACATCGTCATATTGATGCAGATGTGTTGTCTGAGCACTGGTACACGGACTTCGTTTGTGATAATTCCAAAGACTAGACAGCGAACTTCGATCGTAAAGTCGGCTGGCTCGGTCGGTGGAGGTGTGTTTTGACACAAAAACTTGGAAGTTCCAAGTTTTCGAAGGAAGCCAGACGTCATCAGCCTTACAAAAGGAACAGCTTTCAGCAGCCCTATTCGTCCCAGGCCCGGAAACATGAATCGAGGGAACATATCGGACGCGTGTGAATCGACTTTACTGCTCCTTTTCATTGCCGGATTGACGGAGTTCCAAACAGGTTGTGATGTTTTTCAAGCCGGCGTCGATGCGTTGTTGGGAGTCCAAGGAGTTCTTCTTCGACAGTCCAGGGAATGTGCAGTTCCTAAATGTGGAGATGTCAAACCGGAGATATCGGGCGCTAAGATCAGCAATGAGATTGGCAAAATAGGAGGAACGTTTCTTGCTGAAAGATCCACTTGCCAACAAACAGGTTGCGCCGTTGTGTTCTGGGAAACCTACATGGTTTTGAGGCGTCTCGCAGCCATGAATAGCATGGCAGATAGGAGTTCATTCTTTGTGCTTTTAAGATACAATCTCATCGCTCTTCGATGTTGTTCGATCTTGTGTAGCCTGGATGTTCTGGTCAGAGCTTATGATAAATCTTTCTGGAATATGACCTACCGTCTTGGCTTCTCAAGATGAGTAAAGATACTGAGCGCTGTGCTAATAGACAACCGGCGGCATTTTGTCCACATAGAGCGTGTCTGAATCGAAGTCAGTCTCTTGCCTCCGTCGTTAGACAAGATCTGGTCTTCACGTTACCCTCGTTATACTTCAATCCGGAGCAAATCCACAGCGCAAACGTGGACACCAGCCCAACCGCAAACACCGTCGTCCGCAACGGTACCGAGCGTGCAGTGTCGTTGCGAATATAGACCGGAATATACACTGCGCGGCTGGCAAGATACAGCAAGGCCAGCCGATTCAGCAGTGCAACATCCAGTCCAGCAGCGTTCCCGAGCGCAACGCCCGCGGCGAACAATCCAAGGTTCTCTGCGCCATTGAGCATGGCATTCTCCGCGCGAATGATTCTGCCTCGGATGAGCGGTGGTATGGCTTTCTCAGCCGCGACGACTGCTTTGAAAGATCGTGGGTCTTGTAGCACGGCGTCGAGGTTCTGCGTTTTGTGTGCGTTTTGTAAGCGTGTAGAGAGTATGCTCGTGGTATCACGGCGAGAAACCATGCGAGTGGCACGCAGTAGAGCGAGATGTTGTGTTGCATTGTGATTGTTGGGGGTCAGAGGTGTTGCTGGGGTGTCTTTGTTGCTTTTGCCTGAGGCTTGAGAGATATACCAACCGCCAATCGCCGCTTGCGGCCGTAAAACCACACCACTTGGTCAGCAATGCAGCTATAAGCAAAGTTTTGCACCACGGTGACAGGCCATCAATAATCAACAGCAGGCATCAGCCGGGAGAAGGTGTTCGTTGCTATATGGACGTCTCGAAGCCAAGCTGCTGGTGGCTTTCATCGAAGATCAGGCGAAGAAGTCTGCTTGATCAACGCACAATGTATCTCCAACGACTCGCCACCCAACATCAGCTGTTTGATATCGCGAGTAGGAGCTAAAGTAGATACATAGCGATCGGTACCTCACCCAAGCCTCTCGGAGAGATCAACCAGTCGGAGAGATTACCCCCCGCCTCACCTACAGCGAGCTTCGCGTCATCATTCATCGCTAGGGTGACGAACAGGGATATCAGCAACAATCCTTGAACAAAACGCACGCATAGATTAACGAAAGCTGCAGACCCCAACATCGCACAGCAAGCACGCGCAAGCATCTCATGCCACAACCTCCCCTGGTTCACAACGTCTCGTCAAGTTAAACGAACCAGAGTTGGACGCAGTAGGGCGCAGGAAAGCTCAAACCTCACTTCATCTATAAAATACCTTGCGCAACCAAAGCACACTACTATCAGTAACACGACGCAACGCAAGGTCTTGCTTCTTGGTACACCACAGTGCTCCACAACACCCCAACCCCTCCCCATCGTCCCCCCAACCAACAAACAAGCAAGGGGAGCGAGAAAAACAGGACAACACCCCAACATGGGTATACCCTACAGCAAACAAATCCACGCGGCCTTCGACCAAGTAACACCCCTGGTCGCCGCAGGGTTCGAAGTGCTACAAACGACGAAGAACATCTCCATCCTGCTCGCCGCCATCCAAGTGATCACAGTGCTAATCCTGACCCTAATTCTGCTAACGCTGCTCGCGCTGCTGGTGAGCGTCAACCCGGACTTGCAAGCCGAGCGGGCGGCGCTGGTGACGCCTGTGGTGAGGTGGTGTGCGTGCTGGGCCATGCCGGAGTGTGAGGCGAGGGGGAGGTTGGGGATTGCATTTTTTGTGCTGCTGGGGGTGGGGTTTGTGCTCGGGTGTATTTGGTATTCGGTTTCGACGGATGTGAAGGAGGTTGCGGCTGAGGAGGCTGTGGAGACGGAGAAAGTGGAGGGCGGGGAGGAAGGGAAGGCTTGAATTTTGTTGAGGCTTGTGTTTAATGTATTCGAGACGAGGGGGTGAATTGATTGAGATCAAATGAAATGGAACGAAAGTTATGAGCAAATGTTTTGGATACTTTGCACATGTCACCTCCCAAAGCGCCGGGCTAATTACAGCAAGCTGTGGCTGTGGCTATTTTGTTTCTCTCCAAAAGATCAAAAGACAGAAAAGCGCAGCCAATGACGACCAAGCCATCATTTGTGCGACAATTAGAATGAAAAAAAGAAAAGAAAACTCCTATTCTCCCCAAATGTATACATTTAGCGCACACCAAATCGCCTTCTCTCTTCCCTCATCAACCTCGTCGACGTCGACACATTAGTCTTGAAAGATTATTGCAAAGGCCACGCTGTAGGTTGGCTGTTTACATGCCCGTGAGCCTCATGCCGTAGCCAAGGTCACGCTTGGAGGCGGGAGGCGGGGTGAGGGTGCTGTTCGGGGTGAAGACGCCGTTGTTGACGAGCCAGGCAGCGGTGTTGAACTCGGAGTAGAGAGTCTTGATGCGCCAGCCGAAGCTGTTCTCAGAGTCGGGGATAGTCTCGAGGATGGCAGTACCGACGACGGGCTTGACAGAAAAGTTAGTTGTTGTTCATCGAGTAGTAGTATGTCAAGGGTGACTTACAATGACGGCCTGCTCGTTGGGCTGACCGTTGCCAGAGCGGAGAGTTTGCCATCTCACAGAGGTGCTGTTGCAACCGTGGAAGACATTGAGAGTGTCGAAGGGAATGTTGGGCTGTTTACCGTGGTTGGCGCTGAATTCCTCACGAGAGCTGAAGGTGATGGCGTTGACGACGAAAGGACCCTCGCCACCGCGGTTGCGGATGATGTTGACGGCGGAGCTGTAGTCCTCGAAGTCCTCGGTGAGAGCCTCGTTGGTGAGCTCGAGGGTGTAACCCTGGATGAGCTGCTGGAAGACGCTGGCGACCTCAGCGGCGTCCTCATCAGTGAGGCACTGCTTGCCCTTGTCCTTGCCCTTGTTCCTGTGCCAGGCACCGGCGTGGCCCCAGCCCCAGGAACCCTTGGGCTTCCATCCGCCAGGAGCAGGAGCGGCCATGGCGGCAGAAACGAGCGCCGAAGCGGCGGCGATGAAAGCGACAGCGCGCATGTTGATTGTTGGAGTTGGTTGTTGGTTTGAAAAGGTGTTGTTTGCTTGAAGCGAGTGAAGCTAGGAAAATCGAACGTTGAAGGAAATGCTTTGAGATTGGAAGATCGAGTTATTGGTTTCGAACGATTGTTGTGTGATGAGGAGAAAAAAGAACAAACGACTTGTGGAAGATACCTGCCTTGATATACACTTCGATCACAGGCCCCATCCGAACAAAGAGCAACCTAATGCAGTAGCTGCTATTAGCATCGACGGTCATGCCGTTGCAGCAGGATCGCAAAAACCACATGCATAGATAGATATCTTGGCTAAAAGGCTATGGCCTTGCGTTCTGCTGATACCAAGGCGGCAATTGCATGGGGCCGCCTTGGGATCACCGCAGTAGGATACTCTGTGGGGAGATAGTTACGAGGGCGACCGAAGCCATCGCATGCTGACGTCTTTCCATACCGATGGGCAGCGTGGACGGTGATAGTATCTTCCAAGACTTTAGCGGCAGTAAAGCCTCGCTGATGCAGGCGTAGCAGCCTTGGTATAAGCAAGGTGGTCTGCTACTGCTGATACCAAGACCGCGGCCAAGACAAGCCAGCACCACTGGCGCCGGACATTTGAACTCTTGCCCTCAGTGCCTCATCGCATTCTGGATGAGGGCGAGCCAGACGAGCCATAGTTGCATGGTGCAGGCGCATGTATGGACATGGATTGGCCGGTGGAGATCGACGCAGTTAGAGGAAGTGCTCGGGTGGGTCTCTGTCACGGGATTGCATGACTTGGGGAGAAATTATTGGGAGAGAGGAGGAGAAAGAGCAGGCAAAGAGAGGCTCCGTTCGGCTGGCTTAAAGGTGCCAAGACTGAGGCGTCGCTTCTGGTTAGCCATCGCGGCTCCCCCGCTCCACGCCCATTCACTTCCACGCCCGTATCTCAATGTTCTCACATAACTCTGGTATGGCGGCATATTGGGCGGTGCTGCGGTGTTGGTCCCTGCTTGCTATGCTGCTGCTTTGGGGTCTGACTACTGTACCATGCATTCCTTGCATTCCATTCCTGGCGACGATTATCGGAGAATTAACGCTGTGCTGGGCTTGTCGCTGCATCGACCACCCTTGCCACTGTGCTGTCCCGTGCCTCTTCGGCGATCTCAGCTCAGCCTTGCCGCGGCATTATTGTATTGCGGCTGGACACCTGAGCTGATCTCGTCATTGTTCCCTCCTCACTGGCCGGCTATTGTTAAAATCGAGTAAGACATCTGCACTTTAAGCGAGCCCAGACTGGACGGTGATGGAATCGTGCGGCGAATCATCAACTATATTCATTCGCACCCGCGGACTTTGATTATGGAAGCAGCGTCGGGTACGTATCTCGTTGACAGCTGCCCGTATCCCTGCCCTCAGCGTGGGCAGCGCCCATTGCATGGCTCGGTACATTCAAACCCAATCTCGCCGTCGACATTGTCGCACAGGTACACGCCGGCTTTGCGTTCATTGTCGCCGACTAGCGTCAGGTCATTGTCGAACAGCTCGATGCGTTCGCATGGCGCCTCACCGCTACAGTCCAACGTGGCCACGCGCTCGTTCCGCACGGTTCCACGAGCATCTCCCCAATGCATGTCACTGATCTTGAACCTCGACGAGTCGCACCCGCCCTCGACCCCGTTGTAGGACGTGCACTGCGTGATGTGCCACGCCTGTTCCACGTTATGCATCTCGAAGTTGCGGAACGTGATGTTCCGTGCGTACCCGAACCCGCCACCTATATGGCCACATGTCAGAATGTATTGAACTCTGTCCTTTCATACACGAGCTGCAGCCACTTACCACCGCCGTTCGGCGGGTATCCTGAATCGATGCCAGTCCACTGAGGGCAGTCGTCAGCTGGGTGACACGATCAGTCTAGATCATGCTGTACTCACAGTCTTGACACGTCCTCCCCAAACAGTGTTGTACAGGATGATGTCTTCAGCAGTCACGTTCTCGATTACGTTGATCTGACCGGGATACTGGCCAATGCTGCCCATAGCAAAGCTCAGACCAGTATAGAACGTGCAGTTTGCAATGTAGATGTTTGTCGAGTTCTGCTTCATGCTGATAGAATCGTCTCCGTTGTCGACAATCCACCTCAGAAAGGTAATATTATTCGCGTAAACAGTCTAGGTTGACGTAAGCAGGTCGCACAAAAGCAGGGGTGTGAAACGAGCCCATACATCCACGCCGTCGGTATTGACAATACTGCGGAAATCACGCCCAGGCCCAGCAGTGCTATTCACGTAAATGTCCTGTAGGAGCATGCGCTCGGATCTTGCCACCGTCAAGGTCCACATCTGGGACTGCACGAAGCGCAGGCCTTCCACCACCGACTCGGTCGTGTCAGAAATGGTCATGGCATGCGGCCTGCCGTGCATGTTGGACCTGCCGGCGTTCCCTGCAAATGCGGTGTCAAGACGAAACCCTCAATTCATTTCCACTGCCAATACCTACAGTCGTACCACACTTGGCCATTGCCATCCAGCGTCCCAACGCCGTGACCGTAGAAATGAACGTCGTTTCCGCCAAGGAACCAGGCTGAGGTCTGGTTTTGGAAACCTATGGGCAGGGAGTTCGCGAGCCAGTACTCGATGTCGTCGCTCCATAGTAAGGTTCCGTTTACCTCGATATCAACATGCTGCAGGCCGGTGGTGTTCATCACAGTGCGAACATAATACGTAGTGTTCTCGAACACGACACGCCCATCAGACTTGCAATCGTCAAAGGCGGCGAGGATAGCTGGGGCATCATCGCCGTCAGGGTCCTCACCAGCTTTCACGACGCAAGTCTTGCTTCGCTTCTGCCAGTTCCCGTCGTGCGAGTATGGCGCGCCGCCGCCTGGTCCGTCTAAGGCCGGCGTCCAGCAGTCGTTGAGCCCGAGATACTCACATACGTACGGGTCTGGTCGATCCGGTGGTGTCCAGTGATCAGCTGGGGCGCTGGGCCCTGGGAGGGCGGTTGTTGTCACGGAAGTTGCTTCCAGTGGAATGAGGGGATGTTGTTCCGCTGCGAAGATGCCAGGGAGGGCGAGAACAAAAGTATAATAGAGCCGCATGTTGGGCGATATTGTCATGGCCTTGTTGATTTCAATTTTGCTCGACTCAGTCGCAATTTGATTGTTCTAGATGATTAGAAGACGAGAGTAATGTTCTCCTCTTCTTGTCTTGTTCCGCCCAGAGACTAGTCTTGCATATGCGGGATCAACCTGAGGTCTGATGATCTCACCGACGTTGCTTCCCCGAGGTACGCTGCCGCTTGACAATCCTCTTGTATGTAGGACAATATAATGCTGGTCACATGGTGTGACCACCTACCTTGATGCAGATGCTGAAGAAGGCATCTGAAGGTCGGAAGATGCGCTCTTCTTGGTTGGGTGGTATTTGAGCTACGCCGAGCTCGCCGCCTTCGCGGTGTTGGTAGGCACGTTGGATCGACAGCTCCTAGTGAGGTGTGGTGCTGACCTTCGATTGTGGTTTAGATGTCGATTATATAGCTGTTTGGATCTTTGTGCACTAACACGTGATGATGTTGCTCCAAGGGGAACAATCAGTCCTAATGAAGTTTGTCTTTCCTGATTTAGCTTAGACTCTTTTTCAACTTTAGCCGTTGGCAAATCATATTGGTCAACACCCCTACATATAGGTGTTGGTGAGGCGGGATAGCTAGGAGGTAGCTCGCAGGTATCTTGTTTGCGCGAGTACCTATACATGAGAAAAGCAGGTATGTGGGTACGGGGTACCTGAGAGTGTCCTTCAAGGTAGAGCGAGCTCCGCTGCCAGCAACGTGTCGGGCACGCGCAACCACGTTTTGACACTGCCGGCTGAACACCACATGCACTTTCACATCTCTGATTGCATATGAAAGTTTGGCTTTCTTCTTAGGGATCATGAAGCGATTGAAACTAATATGGGCTTGCCCAGGTTACAAAACGCTCGGCCGGCCATTGGGGATGGCGTGATTAGGGCACTCCATCTTCTAGACATCAATGGCATTCGTCTGCATTTACATCACAGAAAACATCCAACATGCGACATCATTTTTCGATCCAGTATCGATTCCCGGGAGTACTCACCTCTCATAATATCATTTTCCTTCTACAATCATTCTCTCGGAACCAGATGCACCGCACCCAAGCCGCCTTGCATGGCATTCAAGCACGCCATCCCATGAATTCGCCCATCTTCGAGCACGACATCGCGTACGCCTGAGCTCGCGACCACCAAACAAGCCAATCAAGAATGTTTCAATCGAGCTTGAGACAACGCTTATGCCGCCAACGTATCTTGGTGCAATTAGATGGCTTCCTGCGACTCTTCGTTATTGCCGCTTGCTCCACTACACCGTCCTCAACTCGACCTTTTTGCCCGGCACTGGCCTCTCTTCATATGGATTTGGCCAGTCTGTGTGCGAGTATGCCCGGTATGATACCCACGCATGGAGGGGTTCGTTGGATGCGTTGCCCGCCGGTAATTGAAGCACGTTGACATTTTCTTTTTGGGCCGCATGGCAGAGTATCCACCGAGTGGTTCGGATTTCTTTAAATGCACTTGAGCCTCAATCTTGGTCTTCTTGTTGGCGTGTCTTGACTTCCTCTTGCATTGTCGTCCCTGTCCTGTCTTGTCTTGTTCGATCGTCACAATGGCCACGCCAGCCGACCAAGTGCCGACGGCACTCACAACCAACGGAAGGAAGAGCCTGGAGCCCGACACCAAACAAGCAGGTTTCGTCAAGTCTTCAAAATCGTCCTCGGACAGCTTGCCGGACTCTGAGTTGGAATTGAAAGACAACCCTTTCCTGGACCCCAACGTCGCCCAGACGTACCGTCGCATTTACGAGGAAGCCGGATACGAGTGTCTTGAGGCTTTCGATCCGACGCTGCAATGGACGCAGGAAGAGGAGACGAAAGTCAAGCGTAAGGTTGATTTCCATGTCATCTCTTGGGCGTGTATCATGTTCTTCGCGCTCAACGTTGATCGTGGAAACTTGAAGCAGGCTATTGCTGATAATCTGTTGGATGATATGGGTTTGTCGACTAATGATTACAACACGGGTGAGGATGGGAATCATCAAACGATGATCATGGGGATGCTGACATGTATAGGAAACACGATCTTCTACTTGTCCTTCCTCTTCGCTGAATTGCCGTCACAATTGATCTCCAAGAAGCTAGGACCGGACAGGTGGATTCCCATGCAGAGTATGTTTAAGACCGCCATTGGTTTTCCGAGATTGGATAATACTGACATTCTCAAGTCACGTTTTGGTCTGTCGTAGCTGCTGCCCAGGCTGCCATGCACAACAGGACTGGATTTTTCGTCACTCGTGCCTTGTTGGGTGCACTCGAGGGCGGTTTCAGTAAGACTTCACCTACTCGTTGTTTGATACTGGCTAACCATGACAACAGTTCCTGACCTCATCCTTTGGCTGAGTTACTTCTATAAGAGCAGCGAGTTGACCATGCGACTGAGCTGGTTCTGGGTGTCGCGCTATCTCACCATGGTCATCACGTCTGTCATGGCTTACGGTCTGCTCCATATGCGCGGTATTCACGGCATGACTGGATGGCAATGGCTGTTCCTCGTCGAAGGACTCATCACGCTCGCCATCGGTCTCGCCTCATTCTTCCTCATGCCTGCTTCCGCCACCCAAACAAAGACGTGGTTCAGGCCCAAGGGCTGGTTCAACGAGCGGGAAGTAGGTATCGTGGTCAATCGCGTTCTGAGGGACGATCCTTCGAAGGGCGATATGAACAACAGAACCGGTCTGTCGGTCAGGAACCTCTGGGATGCCATGAGGGACTACGACCTCTGGCCTTTGTACCTCATTGGTTTCGTGTTCATGGTCGCTCAGTCCACTCCGGATACTTACCTGACCCTGACCCTTCGCAATCTCGGTTACGATCAGGTGAGTCGGCTAAAACATCAGGCGACGTGGCAATAGCTAACCCTTTCACAGTTCGAAGCAAACCTCCTCTCAATCCCTAACCAGGTCATCAGCTGTTTCACACTCTTTGCAGCCACCTGGCTTAGCGAATTCATCAACCAACGAATGCTGGTAGCTGCCACTCAAAATGTCTGGCTGCTGCCTTGCCTGATCGCACTTCGCTGGTGGCCAGGCGCCCAAGTCAACGCCTGGGCGACATTTGCCCTGCTGACCGTCCTGCTCAGCTGCCCTTACACACACGTGATCAATGTATCTCTCGCATCACGCAATTCCGGTTCAGTGCGGACGCGTTCGGTATCCGCAGCAATTTACAATATGACCGTGCAAGTGGGCACGATCATCTCGTCGAACGTGTACCGCGAGTCCGACAAGCCTCTGTACCACAAGGGCAATGAGGCGCTGATTGGTATCGACGTTTGTGCGATCGCGCTTTTTGTCCTCGCGAAAGTTTATTACGTGTGGCGTAACAAGCAGAAAGAGGGACAGTGGAACGCCATGAGTGAGGACGAGAAGAGTGACTATATTGCCAATACCAAGCACGAGGGCAACAAGAGGCTGGACTTCCGGTTCGCGCACTAGAGATTTCTTGGAAGGACAAGACTCAGTATTTGTAGTTTTCTGAGGAGGACGGAATGTCTTGGAGTCGTGGGCTAGGATCGTCACGGAACCGTCAACCCGTACCGAATGGAAGCTGTCCAGCACGTGGAAAAACATTGTCACACTTTCACCGCTGTTATTGTGTAATCGAAAAGATAAGGTATTGATGGTGTGTTGAGAGACAAACGCTGCAAGCGGACAGGCAGCAAATAAATATGGTGATCACATGTTTCTTAGTGGCTTGCCTCCCCCTCTCGGCGGCAGTGTTCGATTGGAAGGAGCTTTCCACCGTTTGGCTGTGACGTCGCTTAGTCGTTGGCGCGTCAGAGCGCAAGTTGAGCTCTCTCTTTGTCAACCATCCTCGCCCAGCCTCTTGCTGCCGCGCCGTCTCACCAACTCTCACCATCCACCTACCTCGACCTTAGCTTACCCTCTTCCTCTTACTCTTCAACTACAGAGCTTTCTCTGCTCTTGTATGTCTCTCGACTCCCTCCCTCACCCGCGATTCTCATCATCCTCGCCCATCATGACCGACTACAAGACTCTCACCCCACAACCCAAGACCGTCAAGAAGGCGCCCTTCACCGTCGAGGTGCCCGGCGTGCAGAAGAAGGACGGCGAGACTATTCCCAGGAGAAACCACCGCACCAAGGATGGCCTCGTGTCGACTCCCGCTCCCGATGTGCGCACCATCTGGGACATCGTCCAGACCGCCAGCAAGAAGTACGGCAACGCAAAGGCCACCGGCAAGCGCAAGCTCGTCCAGATGCACGAGGAGACCAAGATGATCAAGAAGAACGTTGATGGCCAAGAGCAGGAGGTCGAGAAGAAGTGGCAATACTACGAGCTCTCGCCCTACGAATACTCATCATTCAGCGAGCACGAGGCCACCGCTCGCAAGTTTGGCTGCGGTCTCCGCGCTCTCGGCATGGAGGCTGGTGACCGCGTGCACCTCTACGCCGCCACCCACCCTTACTGGCTCGCATCCGCTCACGGCGCGTCCAGCCAGAGCATGCCGATTGTCACCGCTTACGATACGCTTGGAGAGGAGGGCCTCAAGCACTCGCTGCTGGCCACGCACGCTAAGGCCATGTTCCTCGACCCTCATCTCCTCACCAGACTCATCAACCCTCTCAAAGAGGCCAAGGACATCCAGACCGTCATCTACAACGATGACGAGGCGCCTTCTTCCAAGGCCGAGCCCGAGAAGGTCAAGGCGGACATTGCGAAGCTGAAGGAGGCGCACCCCCACCTGAACGTGCTCAGCTTCAGCGAGCTGCTTCAGAAGGGTGCCGACAACTTCGTCGACCCTGTCCCTCCGAAGCCCGAGGACCTCTGCTGCATCATGTTCACTTCTGGCTCCACCGGCACCCCCAAGGGTGTGCTTCTCTCGCACAAGAACGTCGTTGCCGCCATCGCTGGTGTCGACGTTATCGTTGGACCTTACCTTGGTCCCGGCGACGGTCTCCTCGCTTACCTCCCGCTTGCACACATTCTCGAGTTTGTCTTTGAGACCGCTTGCATTTGGTGGGGTGGCACCATGGGTTACGGCCACCCCAAGACCATCTCCGACAACTCCGTGCGTAAGTGCCGCGGTGACATTGCCGAATTTAAGCCCACCGTCCTGGTCGGTGTGCCTGCCGTGTGGGAGACCGTGAAGAAGGGTATCATGGGCAAGGTTTCCAAGATGAACCCGATCGTCAAGAACATGTTCTGGGGTGCTATGAGCGCGAAGAGCTTCATGATGGACCACGCTGGCATTTTACCCTTCGCCAGCCTTGGTACCAGCGTTGTCGACACCGTTGTGTTCAAGAAGATTCAGGAGGCAACTGGTGGCAAACTCCGCATTTGCTTGAACGGCGGTGGTCCCATCGCCAAGGACACCCAGCGCTTCATTTCCATGTGCATTGCGCCCATGATCGGCGGTTACGGATTGACTGAGACCAGTGCCATGGGCGCTCTGCAGGACCCGCTCGCCTGGACCGACAGCGCCCTTGGTGAGGTTCCCGGCTCCGTTGAGATCAAGCTTGTCGACTTCCCCGACGCTGGCTACCACTCCACCAACAACCCGCCGCAGGGCGAGATCTGGATCCGTGGTGACTCCGTCGCCAGCGGTTACCTTGACCTCGAGAAGGAGACCAAGGAGTCCTTCGTCGACGGCTGGTTCCTCACTGGCGACATTGGCGAGTTCGACTCCTCCGGCAACCTGCGCATCATCGACCGCAAGAAGAACCTGGTCAAGACGCTGAACGGCGAGTACATCGCACTGGAGAAGCTCGAGTCCGTGTACCGCTCCTGCCCTGTCGTGGGCAACATCTGTGTCTACGCCGCGCAAGACAAGAACAAGCCCGTTGCCATCGTCGTGCCCAACGAGCCTGCCCTCAAAGAGCTCGCCAACACCAACGGCATCCAGGGCTCCGCACTCGAGGAGCTCTGCCACAACAAGAAGCTCAACAGCCTGGTCGTCAAGGAAATGCAAGCCGCCGGCCGCAAGGGCGGCCTCAACGGTATTGAACTGATTGAGGGCGTCGTTCTCTCCGAAGAGGAGTGGACGCCGCAGAACGGTCTTGTCACTTCCGCCCAGAAGCTCAACCGCAAGGGTATTTTGGAGAAATACCAGAAGGAGATCGATGTTGCCTACGGTAAGTAGACTTGGAATGGAGAGAAAGGGCTTAGGCGAAGAATACCACTATCAGGGATTGGCAAAGATTGAAGAACGACGTTCATGATCAGCGGGCGTTTTTGTGTTGTGTTGGGCTTTTTTTGTTCTTTTAATTACATCAAGTTCTTCTTCCTCTTCTTCTACTTTCGGCTTCAAGCAACTACTGGAAATACTCCTCTTCTTGTTCGGGCTAGTGTTTTTACATTACAATTCAATGTTTTTCTATTCGAAAATGCCTCTCCCATCCACATATGACTCCCCAAGTGCATCCATGCTAGCACAGTCTATCAGTTTAAGCGCCCGCCCAACCCTCGGCTACCTATATCCAGACCGCGCCGCTCCCGCCACCAACACGCGATTTTCACATGGATTATTTGGACGGTAAATTTTAGCGTGGCGCTCTGGCGGCAAAAATGGTAAACGATCCATTGACGTTCAAACGCTATCGATGACGAATGCTGCGTTGGTTACGCGGTCGGGAGGCGGCGTGGCGCGTAGATATTTTGGTTGATGTACTCTAGCATATATAAGATGGGATGAGGCGGATGGTTATGAGTGAGATTGCAAAAGGTATTGGTCGTTTTGTTGTGACCGTTTGTACATTTATCCATGTTTCTTACATTTGCCGGGCTTCGATCAATCAGTCCATACGAATCGCCCTCCAACCAACAACAACAATGCTCGCCTCAGTAAACACCTTCACCGCTCTCCTGATGGTCTTGATACTTATCATCACATCCACAGCATCAGCACAACACATTCCCAGCAACCCAATCGCCCAAGAAGCCATCCAACAGCACCAACAACCGATCCTCGCCCCTCCCTCTTTCCCCCCAACACCCACAACACTAGCAACCATAACAACAACAACCCGCTACGTCTTCGAAACTCACACGGCAGTGCGCACTCGCTACGTCGCGGATGGGAGCACTGCGATCCCTTCTGCTGTGAGGAAGTGGTATCGGTACAAGGACGCCGAGAAAGAAGGGATAAGGACAGACTGTGATAGGGAGGCTTGTGAGGGGTGTTGGGCGTGGTATGGGTGTGAAAACCGTGTGAGGTGGTAAGTCTTTGTTTTTTTCTGTTGAGTGTTGATTGATTTGATGGATTTGGCTTACTTTTTGGTTGATTAGTTTGGAGTGCGAGCAGGCGGCTTATTGTCGATGTGGTTCTTGAGTGTCGCGGGTAGTTGGCGAGTCGTCAGGGTGGTTTTGGGCTTTTGAAGAACTTTGTGGTTTGTTGGGGTGAGCTGAGGAATCGTTGGTCGGCGATTGTGAATGATCGGCGTCTCTGTGTTGCTTTTGTAGATATAACATTTTACTTTGATCTATCGCACTGTTGGTCGTACTTACATCTCATGGAAGTTTGCTTGACATTCGATAAAGGCACTTGATCATGAATCCTTGACAAAGCCTCCGTCAAGCAGGAGGAGGCTCGGATTTGGTATGGTAGGGGCACACCTTGTTCTTGATGGATGCTCTGGCATTGGCATTTTCCATGAACGAAGCAACGCACGTGATAGTGTCATTGATACAACCTGCAGTTCTGGAAATCATCACATCATAAAGTTGCTGACCGGACCTCAACGCCTCGTATCCAACCGTTAGACCAATACCTAGTCAAACACACCTTTGCCGCCGTAGATGTCTCCTTGCTGAGAGCGCGAATTGCCCATGTTCTCCACTCTTCCATAGCGATGCTGGCCTCTGAAGTCGGCCCTTGGTATCCTTGGGCGATGGTGTTGCCTTGAAGCGATTGCGAATTGTCTTTGTTGATGATATGTTCGTACTGGTGACCTTTCGACTTTGAGGCTGCTTTTTTGAAGTCTGGATCGAGTTTTGAGGCGTGTTGCTTCAGGAGTGGAATCGTTGTTCCGGCTCTTTGATCGACCCGTTCTTTAAGAGCTCTTCTGCTTGAGCCTGGGCCTTTTGCTGTCTCGCTTGTTCAAGACTTTTGGTCATCTTCTCCAGTTGTTGAATCCTGGATTGACCGTGATGGTGACTTGCTGGAATTTCTTTGTCGCGCAGCGCCCAGACGATTTTGGCCTTGACGGTTTGTTTGTTCCTCTTTGCGAATGTCATTGCCTGGAGTTTGTCCGTCAGACTAGCAACAGCGTCAGAGTCGCCTTGAGGTTCGTAGCGGTCTGATGCATTGGCGATGCTGGTGAGGCTTTCGTTGATAGTTTCCAGGCGGCTTCGGCGAGGTTTCCTTGCTTTTCGGTTGTGTCGCTCGGTGCTCCTTCTCGATAGACTGCCTCCCAGCGCTCAAGGCGAAGAGCAAGAAGAGCGAGGTCGACCGCGGCGTGCTGATAGTCTCTTCCGCATCTCCGTCCAGTGTCGAGGCGGTTGAAGGTGGTCATGCATGCATCAAAGCTGGTAACGAGACTTACGCCTCCAATGACGAGTCCTGCGGCTTCTGCCATGTTGTAAATGTTGTCGTCTTGTTATGTTGAGACTCTTTTGAATTTGGTAAATGATTTGCTGTGATGATCTCTGGGATGGCGAGGAAAGGCAGTGTCAGACAAGTAAGCTATACCTTCAACCTCTTTATATACAGTGCCACTTTAGCCTCGTCTCAGCCTTGTTCGACCTGTTTGCCTCGTTTGCCTTGTTCACTCTTTTGCCGCGCAAGTGGCTGGCTGAAAATGTGCTGGCATTGCATGTTGTAGGCAGTGTAACGCCACCAAGGCTGAGGGAGAGGTCACTCTGGTCGTTAATGTACAATGCCGCGGACATGTGAAACTGATGATTCGTCCGACGTGTGGTGTGATATCCAACGAGCCGATGCAGTCCTGCTGGGTGTACTGAGATGGCCAGACCACGATTTTGATTGATGCCTTGTGAGGCCGCTCGAAGAAGAATAGCTCAGCTACCTTCTGGCGGATTTTGCTGTTGAACGAGATGTACCTGTTGTGCTGTTATTTCTAGCTGCGCTCCTGAAATGCCTGAGCACACTCGGTCTCTTTGATTGTTCTTGATGTCGTGTTTTGGCAGTTTATGGCCGTTGTCTTCGTGGCCATAGCTGGTGTTCCGGTTGTGGGTAGATTTCTGGAAAAGGTGTATGAACGCGGCATGATGTTCAAGGGCTTGATGAATGGCTGGTGTGGCAACAGTGGGTAGTGCTGACTCAGCCTTGGGGGAGAGTCGCTCTTTGTGCGAGATGTATACTGTACACATACATCAACATCCAGGACTTACCATTTCGTCTCCTGATACCATGTCAGGGAGCAGTGTCTTCCCGGTATCGCTGGAGATGTCAATCATCTGACTCGCTTCCTAGCTCACGAGCAGATCTCTGACCTTCGCGAGTGTAACGATGTAGACTGCATTGTCATCTGCGCCTCAGCCGTTCTGAATCAAGCATCGACTTTGTTTGATTCTGGAGTTTCGTGCTAGTCTGACGAAAACTGTTGTGCTAGTCGGCGGCATCGGCCATTCGACTTCTCTCATCTACGAAGCAGTTGCACGTCATCCGAGGTTTCACACGATTCATGATCAGATTGTCGGCCTTCCCGAAGCACAGGTTCTGCTACGAATTCTTGAGGAGTTCTTTGACCGTCAAAGCATTGAGAATGAAGGATGTCGCGTGCTAATGGAAGACCGTTCCACCAATTGTGGCGCCAATGCCATTGAGACTCGCAAAGTACTTGAGAACGCCAGGGTCACAGATGCGAAGACTTGTATTGTCATCCAGGATCAAACGATGTCTTTACGCACAATCGCTAGTTTCGACAAGGCTTTTGAAGACGTGCCGAAGGATTCAAGACCCAAGTTTTTGGCGTGTCCAGTCTTTGTGCCTCAAGTGCAGATGATCAATGGAGAGTTGGTGTATCTACTCGATGGCAATGATGGGATCAGAGCAGAGGATCTGTGGGAGACGAAACGACTGTGCGAGCTGCTTGTTGGCGAAGTCGCGAGACTGAAGGACGACGAGAATGGGTACGGTCCCAAGGGCAAAGGGTTCATTGGCCACGTCGATGTGCCTGTGGAGGTTGAAGAATCGGCGAGGAGGGTCAGGGAGCAACTTGGAGTGACTAGATGATAAATTCGAAGTGACCATAGATGTGAGTATAGAATGAAGATCTTTCAATGCTGCATGATACATGGGAAGTAAAATCGTAGACCAACTGCTCAGTCACGCCATTTTATCGTCAGGAGATCCAAGGGCTCGAGTCTCATGACTCTCTTCTGATGTCCTCTCCGGGACACTGTATGTGTTCTAGGTTTATCCTCATCATACATTGCCTCGGCACTTTTAGATCTTCAGCTGCTCATACTCATCATCCTGCGGAAAACCCAAGTGAAACCTTCCGCACTTCGCCCAATCCACTTCGACAGAATCTCCTGTCTGGAAGTCTTTCACCCTTCCACCCGTCTTCTTGTCCTCGCTCAAGAAACAGCACACCAGACCGTCTCCACTGACCTCCTTCTGCCATGCAGGTACCACGAAACCGAAGATCGTTCCCTTAACATCATTGTACACCTTCTGCTCTGTCTCAACGGTCTTGAAAGCGCCCTCAACTCTGAAAGGTATAGGCGTGTTCCTTCCCATACTAAACACCTCCTCTTTGATCTTATCGCTTGTAGTGCCGGGCGGTGCCTTGAAGCGGTATGTAGGTTGAAACACAACGACGGAAGTATGAGGCATGCAAGCGCCTCTGTCGGCTGGTAATGCTGCGCCGTCCTTGTCGATGCTGTAGGCCGTACTCTCGAGCTGGATCATGTCGTTTGGTCGTGCCGATGAGGATGATTCGAAGTAGCCAGTGCCGTGGGTGCCATGGTTGGTTAGGAAAGCGACGGGCGGACCGCCTGATTTCAGACCGGCTTTGTAGGCGGATGCGAGAGAGTATTGGTAGATGTCGTTTGGTATTGAATTAGGCATCTTGATTGTTGTTGATTGTGTTCGGACGCTTTTGGCGAGGTGGGATACAGGCGTGTGAAGACGGAAGGAGCGAGAGAGAATCAACATGAAGAAAAGTGTACGATGAACCTACCGTGAGAATGCTGAACTTAATACGCTTTAGTTATTGCATGACTATGCGAGTATGGTGGATGTTCGAAGAGCCGGTCCAGAAGTTGGAGAGCCGACGATGTAGCTGTTGAACGTCCGAATCACGGACCAAGTCTATGTATTTCGCCTTTAACTTGACCGAGACATTAAATAATTCTGATCCTTCTATGTTGTCAAATGGCAATAGAGGCAATCAATTATTCTCTCTGCTGCGCTAGAAGTACTACTGTAATTTTTTGAAGTGTTTTACCGTGAGAGCTCCATTTCCTACAGATAATGTACATCATATCATACAATATTCTACAATTCCGGCGATACCAACTCTTTACTGGCGAGTGATCTTCTCCATGCCACCAGGCAGCCACTTCCTCAGCACCTTCGGGATAAACACAGCCTTCTCTTCTTCGTTCCATCCATTCTCCAACAGTGCCGCCAGGACCCTAGGGACAGCCAAAGCGGTTCCGTTGACGGTATGTACGAAGCGAGGGTGCTGCTCTCCGGAACCCTTGTATTTGGTCCCCAGTCGTCGGCTCTGATAGTCGGTGCAGATCGAAGCGCTGGTGACCTCCCCGTATCCATCATCGATACTCGTCCGTGAAGGGAAGAAGGCCTCGATATCAATTTTACGTGTTGCAGAGGCGCCGAGATCGGTGGAGGGCATTTCCAGAATCCGAGCGTGCAGACCAAGAGAAGTCAAGATCTCAGTTTGGATCGAGAGCATCTCTTCGAAAGCGGTCTCGCTCTGCGTCAGAGACTGTGTCTGTTCCTCGTCTTCTGTTCCAAAGCGATCACTCATCTCTGCTGTAGGAGGTGGTTTCGTCCACGCGAACATTTCCACTTTCGTGAACTCGTGTACACGGTAAAGGCCCTTGGTGTCTACTCCTCGGGCACCAGCTTCGGCACGGTAGCAGCGTGATGGGCCAACGACCTTGAGAGGGAGTTCAGCCTCGGACAAGGTCTTGTTCGCTTGTGAGCCAGCAAAGGGTATCTCAGCTGTCCCCGCCAGAACGAGGCTCGGTTTGTCTTCAGTGTCACTTTCATGGTGTGCAATGTTGTAGATCTGCGTCTCGCCGTTGTGATCGCGAGGCATGAACCCGCATGCGCTCGCAATGTGGCTGTAGACCAGACTAGGAGGCGTCATGACCTTCCAGCCGCGCGACATTGCAACGCTGAGAGCGTACTGGATCAATGCCTGCTCAAGCAGTGAAGCCTCATTCTTGAGGAAGTACCAACCCCATCCGCTCGTTGTTGCGCTGGCTTGAAAGTCCAGTATATCCAGTTCCTTGCCAATATCAACATGGCTCTTGCCAGCCTTCTGAGACTGCACAGGTCTCTCCTCGCCATTGATATACCCAACTTTTGTCGCATCCTCTCCGACCGGTGTCTGCAGCGAGCTCAAATTGGGCAGTTCCATAGCCAACCTCTCCATCTCAACCTGCGTCTCTTTCTCCAATTTCGCGATCGCAGCAATGCTCTCCTTCAAACCCTTCGCCTCCTTCCGTGCCTTCTCCTTCACTTGAGCATCCCCACCTTGCGCAAGCACTTTGCTCAGCGCATTGCCCCTCTGCCTGAACTCGACCGCCTTGCCCTGCTCCTGCAGCAACTTCTGATGCAAGTCCAGAATCTTCCAGCCATTTTTCGACGCGGCCGCGTAATTTCTGTCGACGCAATTCTGTTCGTAAAGGCCTGGGTTCTGGCGGATGTGTTTGAGATCTAGCGAGGGTTTGGGCGCGAACGAAGGTCGGCTGAAGAAGCGCTTGGGCTGCGCGACACTGTGGTTTAGTCGCTGGCTCAGGCGAGCGCGGACAATTATGCGGCAGCCTTGACAGACGTAAGGTGAAGGCATTGAAAGTGGGAGAATGTTGAGGTGGGCACTTCGTGGTTTGGGAGCTTGATCGGCTGGCTTTCGCGGGTGCCTCTCCGCTGGCGTTGGCTTTGGCCGGCCGCCTTCCAATAGGCTATAACATATATGTACAGACAACACCAATCGCACTTTTGCTGTCATCAAAGTTATACCAAGCTTCCACAGGTGTCAAGAATTGACCATGCTCTCAAATGAACAATACCATTGAAGTCGACTTCCTCATAATATTACAGCAATATACATTTGCCCTACTAGTCAAAGCCCTCAAACTCCTCTTCTTCAACAGTGTCCTGCTTCTTCGAATTCCTCTCCCTCACCTGCGCAATCATCGCCTGCAACTCAATCTCCTTCTGTTTCTCAGAATCGGTCATCTTGCTCATCCTATCCGCTGCTCTCCTGACATCCTTCCTTTCTCTTCTAGACTCTCTCAGCGCCTTCGCCTCCTTCTGTCCGCTCCAGGCCTTCTCCAATCGTCGTTTTTGCTCCATCAACTTCCCTGCCTTCTTGCCCTTCAACTCTGGATGCTCACCACGCGCTCGAGCCACGTTGTCGACTTGTCGCTTTTGCTCACGTGCCTTGTCGGCGTACGCGAGTGCGCTAAGATCGAAGTCTTCAGGCATGTCGAGGTTTAGTGTCCGATTTGCAACGGCTTCTGGGTAGTGGCGTTTGAGCTCTGGCATCTTGGGCCAGCGAAGTAGACCCCAAGCTTTGCCTGTTTCAGGCCAGTCGATCTTTCGAATGTCGAAGATATCTGCTGGGATTGTTTTGTTGTAGGCTTGTACTGATGAAACGAAGCCTTTTGCTGCGCGATCATGCATTTCACGCTTTTGCGTGACGATGTCGCGAAGCTCGGAGATCATTTGTGAAGCCTCATAGTCCGAAATGGAAGGAGCATTTGGGTAGGGTTCAAGCTTCGTGCCCTGCACCTCGAGATACCTGATGTAGTCTTCCTCGTTTCCTTTGCTGAAAAATGTGATCGCGAGACCACGCTTGCCAGCTCGCCCAGAACGACCGCAGCGGTGGATAAAGTCTTTAGGTTGACTGGGTAGATCCAGCTGAGCCACCATATCAACGTCGGGGATATCGATACCACGGGCGAGAACGTCGGTCGTAAGTAAAATCGCAGGTTCGGTGGCGTCTGTGAAACGCTGCAGATTCTTACTGCGGATCTCACTCTTGTGGTCGCCATGCATGGGATATACTAATACGCCGAGCAGCGATGGAAGAATACGATCCCAGTAATCCACGCCAGCGCGGGTAGAAACGTATACGATGGTTTTTTGTGCCTGAGTCTGTTGAAGGACACGCTTGAGCATGGGCAGCTTGTGTGTAGGCTTCACTGTAACATAGCACAACCGAAGTGCCTCGGGCGTCTTCTTGTCCAATGCGCCGGTCTTGCTGCGTACTTTGGCACTGATTTTAAATGGGTACCGCATGCCAACACGAACAAGCTCATCAACAGCCGCAGACACAGAAGCACTGAATAGACCCGTGCGGCGCTCCTTGGGGATCGTGTCGAGAATTTGAGACAGGTCGCCCTTGAAGTTGGCATCCAGGAGTCGATCAGCCTCATCCATGACAAGCAAGTCGAACCAGTGTCTCTTGATAATGACCCTTGACGAATTCAAGACCTCAACTAATCGCCTCGGGGTCGCAATCAAGACGTTGGGATTGATATCAGAGAAAGTTGCCAGGTCCTCGGGAAGTTTCGTTCGTCCACCAGTAAGCAGTTGAGGAACAATGTAAGGTCCAGGTGGAGGTTTTGAGGCCAGCTCAGCGTCGATGTCCAGCATCATCGTGTCTTTGGAATGCACCTTCTTGTAAGCTGCGTACGCCGCAGAAGGTTGGTGGAATTCCAGTAACCCTTTGAGGACATCGTAAATCTGAGTGGCAAGTTCCTTCGTAGGTGCGACGACTATTGATCGTACGTAGCCTTTTTTGTTCGGTTCGTCGGCTTTCAATAGTCTTTCCACGAGGGGGATGAGGAAACTGAGCGTTTTGCCACTTCCAGTGACAGCCTATGTCGATATTAGCGACTTGAATAGCAAAACCAAGACATTCCATGCATACCTCCACTACAAGATCCTTATTTCCCATCAACAGCGGGATTGCCATCGCCTGCACTGGTGTCGTGCGAGCAAAGCCATTGCTTTGCGCGAAGTCCAGAATCCATGAGGAAAGTTCCGGCGTCAGGGCCTCGAAAGATTTTGGCTTCTTCTCGGCAGCCGCATCTTGCGCCATGGTCGTAGTTTTGGTGTTGCCAACCTTGCGAGAAGCAAGATATAATTGCGATGGAAGCAATATGCGCCTTCACTTCATAAAAAATATTGGAGATGGTGAAAGTTCGAGGCCGGCCCCAGCAGCGGGAATCGGACCGAACCTAGCGCGTGCCTTGCATATTCCAGAGAGGTCAGAACGAATACTTCTTTCATGAATAATAAAATTGTGAATTCAGTTCGGATCGAGATGGGATCAAAAATCTCTAATCGTAGAACAGCTTGCTATGAGCCTAGACGATATACGGAGTCGAGCAAATGACTTTCGACCGCCCGATTCACACATTGGCGCAACGCCGGTGCAAATCGACGATGTATTGACAGAGTTGATTAACCGAACAGGCGAATGCAGTAACGTAATATGATACTTTATCAAATATTTCTGAGACAGAGTCTCCTAAAAGGACGAAAAATATTGGACTCCGAGGCATCTTACCCACCAGCCTGCAACCTCGCCTTCTTGTTATCCAACTCGACCTTACTAAACCACGCTGCTCCAACCATTGTCACAAGCATTCCCACCGCGTTCAAGAAGCCGACCGGAACGCTGAACAGAACGATGCCCAGCAGAATTGTCAAAGCCTGCTTCACATTTCCGCAAACAGTAACAGCCAGTGCGCCGACCATCTTGTTCGTCTGGAACGAGACGATGTTCAGCGCAAAAGCCATGCACGCATTGACAAAGATCGCGAGCACCAGTGTGAAAGAGAACCCGCCTTCCAGATGAGCGAATCTTTTGAGCGTTGATAATTCGCCTGTGAGAGCTGCGTAGGCCATGCATTGCATCGCTGCCAGTGGCGACATCCTTAGCAGGACTTCCATCGACGAGAGTGCGAGTGGGCCGGTGAGGAGGCGGTTGGTGGCGATTGTCTTGATGCAAGCCAGAACCACTCCAAACATCGTGAGCAGTACGCCAAGAAGGGATGCTTGGTAATCCCCTGCGGTTGCCAATCCAGCTCCGACGACCAGTGGGATTATGGAAAGATAGGTTGCTTTGCTGTAGCTTCGAGAATAGACAGTGCGGTAAATGAGAATCGTGACCACCGGGCAGGTCGATCGCATGATCTGGTGGAACGGAACGGAGACCTTCGAAAGTGAGACGTTGGAGATGGCGATGTTGAGAGTGAACAACAGAGAGAACGCAAAGAGAATGAGATGAGATCGCGCATCGAGAGGTGTGAGCGTCAGGTGGCCGGTGCCCATGAGGATAAAGCTGCCGATTGAGGTCGCAGTCGTGTGACATGTTGTCAAGAGCCATGGGAGACTTAGCTAGACGAGATGTCAGTGAAGTGTTAGTGATGACCGAGAGTGCCGTCGTCGCACTTACTTTGCTGAGAACGGATTTATTCGATAGTGTCAAGGTGAGATTCAAGAAGAAGTAAATGGTAACGAATATGATCTTCGTTCGCCGGGGGACTTGATGCTCATGAGCATCATCAGGGTTCGGCTTATGTTGCGCTTCGAGCGTTCGAGCTTCATGCAAAAGTCCGTCCGCTGATTGTGAAGATGATGAGTCGATGCTGCGCTTCTCGTCTAAGCTGCTCGTACGCTTCTCCAATCCTTCTTCGAAACCTCCGTGGTCACCATCCAAGCGAGTTGCTGTGGCAGAATGTGATATTGAGGCTGACGGTTGCGTTGAGCTCATCTTGAGCAAGAAGCTGCTGTCGAAGCAAGCTAATAGGGGCAACAGTGAGGTGAAGTCGTATTGAGCTCTTCAGACAGAAGAGACGATGAGCACATATACCAAGGAAGACCCCCTCAATTCACTTCTTGGTAGTAGGAAGCCGCGCTTGGTGAAGGTCGTAATGTTCGATCCAGGAAGTCCCTATATATCTACAGTAGTGATAGACCCTGGACGATGATCGCTGGAGGCTGTGGAGTATAGGGGACAGGCGCAGCAGTGAAGTTTGAATAAACTAAGTACAAGACAACGTTCGCCTCGTGGAAGTTAGGCACGGGGGAAATGAATGCTGAAGAACATTCGTATACCCTAGCTTGGCACTTACCTTATCTTGAGCTCTGAAGTGCTGACACCGGCGACTCCATTCCTAAATCCTTCGCTGGAATCGGATGTCAAGGGAACCCACGTCGTTGATGTAGCCCGCATGAACTTCTCCAATTCGTCAGCAGACATGCAACATGCGCCGGATGCCAGGTCAGCAGCATGGTCAGCCAATGCGAGCAAACGACACCGGCACGCTCGCATTCATTATTGGGGCTTGGCCTGCTCTCGTCTCTTCGCCCAGGCGTAGGAGCGCATGGCGTGGAGGCCCACTGATAGCCCAGCCTGAAACCTCATCCGCGGCACCCTGGGCACGGATGGCCCCTGGAGGGTAACAAAGCTGCATCTTTCTCGGCATCCTTCGACAAGCTCTTGCTAGGCAACAACGGCGCTGTAACTCATGAGACTATATCTCCGAGAAAGGTCTTCAAGTGTCTCTGGTCCCAGTTTTCGATTGCTGCGATCAAACGACCTCGTGACGACCTCACTCCTCGATGAACGTGAGGCATGAAATGCGGTTCCGGCTGTTCCTTCGTGCTGATGCAGTGGTGTAGTTGGCGCCGCCCCATCCGCGGATCCGTCTTGGCAAGGCTGTGCGATGACTTGACTTGTCACATTATTATTAGAAGGTGTGTTTTTCTCGGCCCTTGCACTTCCGGTTCTGACTTGCGCGGGCTTCATTCAGAAAGCTCCAACGGTCCCGCGGCTATTAGACGCTTATGTTCATTTATGAACATGAATAGTGAACCTTCGAACGGTCAGGGCGGATCTGTCGGAGATGACCTCGCGTTCTTGCGAAGCAGCCTTTGTTGCGACTGGAAGTGGGATTCGTCACGTGTATCACGATCCTTGTAATCGATCCCATGAGACGTGACATGACTGGCTTGACTTGTCGAAGTGATGGACTGACTTGACGCGTCCGTCTTCAAACTGGAACGCCCGCTCCCGTTATTCTCAGAGTCTTTGGGAATAGAGTCTTGATCATCTAATCAGATCAGGTAGTTAGCCCCTAGGCAACCACGCAATACGTAGGTAGTGGAGATTGATGGTCTTTGCCTTCGCGAGCATCGAACCATACTGCACAAACGAAGATGATCGTAGGAGGGCTAGATAGAGCGGTGTCCATAAATATTTGATGTCGTTATCGAACTCCAGGAATTGATTACTCTTTCCAGCACGCCTGGGAAGTTCTCGGGTGTCGCTTCATCAGAAGCCTCAAGAATGTGAAGCGTCTCGTTCAGGCGTACAAGAGCATCCTGATCTTCGGCAGATTCGAGATGAAGCCGAATCAAACGACAGATTCGTGTTCTCCTCATTCCGGGAGTCCACGGCTCCGAAAGATTGCCTCAATATTGAATCCGATCAATGGAAAGACGACTTGATCGGTATCTCTGGTTTTGATATAGATTTCGACTTAGATACCAGCTTCGATCGCGTCATCAGAATGATCATCCGAGCACGTTATCCGTCAGCGGCACCTCATTCTCTCTTTTATTCGCTCGCTCTCGACATGTTAACTTCATAAGATACATCGTCGCAAAGGACTCATAGTCATGGCACCGGATAGAGGCGACGAGCGCGCGCATGCTCGCGCCAGCCAATCCTCCTTCGACGACGACAGCGACTTCCACAACGACGATGTCTCACGGTCCGTCTCCCACGAACCTGTTGGTCAAGAGCCGGATTCACGCTTCCTCGCTCGACGATCCGAGCAACCGCAATTCACAGCTCGCGCGCTGCTCCTCGGCCTCCTCATAGGCGTCCTCATCGCTTTCAGCAACACCTACTTCGGCCTACAGACAGGATGGATATCAGGAATGGCCATGCCGTCGGCGCTGATTGGCTTCGCATACTTCAAGGGCTTGCGTACGCTGATGAGTAGCTTGGGCGAAAACTTTGCGCGGCTCGGGTTTGGCGAGGGCTTCAGCGAGGTGGAGAATGTGTTGGTGCAAACTGTCGCAGGCAGCGTTGGAACAATGCCGCTCGGATGTGGCTTTGTCGGAGTGGTGCCAGCATTGGAGTTCCTGCTGAAGCCGAGTGAGACGCCGTCGTCCGATTCGAGTGATCCGGATATCGTGGCATCGATTGCTGTTGCGCAAGAGACGGGTGGACTGAAGCTGCCATTGAGCAAGCTGGTACTCTGGGCGTTGGGGATATGCTTCTTCGGTGTGGTGTTTGCTGTGCCTTTGAGGAAGGAGGTCATTGTACGGGAGAAGCTCAAATTCCCGTCTGGAACGGCTACGGCTTTGATGATTGGGGTTTTGCATGGTGGTGAAAAGCAGAAGGGGACAAGATCGGAAGATCATGAGGACGAAGAGGAGGGAAGAGCCTTGATGGCAGAAACACAACGGGATGGTGCTCCTGACAATGCGCAAGACGAGAATGCAAAGCGTGATTGGAGGAGGCAAATACGGCTTCTCACACTCTCTTTCGGTATCAGTGGCTTATATGTGAGTCCCATCTTGTCATGACATCTTTGCGATTCTTATTGCCTTAGTGTCTGTACTGACTTCTGTCTAGACACTGGTTTCGTACTTCGTTCCACAACTGCATAGTATCCCCTTCCTCGGCACCTACCTAGCCAGCACTTGGTTGTGGTCTCTGAACCCTTCACCTGCGTACGTTGGTCAGGGAATCATCATGGGCCCTGCAACCACAATTCACATGTTTCTCGGTTCCATTCTCGGATGGGCGGTTCTCTCACCTCTCGCAAAGCATCAAGGATGGGCAAAGGGCGACGTCAGCGACTGGAACTCTGGCTCAAAAGGTTGGATCGTCTGGGTCAGTCTTGCGATCATGCTCGCAGACGCCATCGTCAGTCTTGGATGGTTAATAACGCGACCTCTCATATTCTACGGCAGAAGATACGGTCCGGATTTCGTACAGAATGTCCAGCGCAAGGGTTTGAAACAGCACCTGGCAGATATCGCCGACTCAAAGAAGCATGGATACAGTCCAGTGAATCTGTCGGAGAACGCGGCTTCTCCTGACGAAGACGATACTACTCTTAAGCCTCCGCGGCCGCAGCACGAAGAGGAAGACTACGACGCTCCTCCCGAGCATTTGATCGGCGTGAAGACAACCATCCTCGGTCTTCTTCTGTCACTCGGTTTCTGCGTCTTCGCCGTTCAGTTTTCCTTCCGCGGCATGATTTCAATATCTCTGACTCTCTTCGCCCTCTTGTTGGCCTTGCTGCTCAGCGTGATGGGCGTCCGAGCCCTGGGCGAAACTGATCTCAACCCTGTCTCTGGCATTTCGAAGCTTACACAGCTTCTCTTCGCTCTCGCCACGCCAAAAGACCACCCGAACTCCGTCGTAATCAACCTCCTTGCAGGCGCCATATCTGAATCTGGTGCTTTACAAGCGGGGGACCTTCTGCAAGACCTCAAGACTGGCCACTTGTTGGGTGCATCTCCGAAAGCTCAATTCTACGGACAGCTGATTGGTTCCGGCGTAGGTGCAGTCGTGAGCGCACTCGTCTATAAGCTCTACACGAGTGTCTACACCATCCCCTCGGGTCTCTTCCAAGTCCCGACTGGATACGTTTGGATCTTCACAGCCCGCCTCGTGACAGGTCAAGGGCTACCACCAATGGTCCCCACGTTCGCGGCGGCAGCGGCAGTCATTTGGGCATTTCTGACGGCACTACGCATCTACGGCAACGCGAAGAACGCTCCATGGGTGCCCTATGTTCCTGGCGGTATCGCGGTCGCGGTTGGAATGTATAATACACCTTCCTTCACGCTGGCGAGGACCGCAGGCGGCTTGATTGCATACTATTGGACTGGCTGGAAACAGAAGCCAGAGACGCCGATCATTGTGCTGGCAAGTGGATTGATTTTGGGCGAGGGACTGGTCAGTATTGTCAATTTGGGATTGGCAAGTGGTAAAGTACCTCACTTGTGAGGTCTCACATGTGAGGAGATGTAGATACATGAGATATGATTACACGGATTCTATACACCCCCGGTAAAGACCAACCTGTTGTTCGGCGGTTGTGCCAATCTATCACCTACTAGTCTTCGCCTCCGAAAAACGAAAGAACTCAAGGACCTTGCCATCAAGGTGTTTCGCCAAGAATATCGATGCCCCATGACATACCGGACCAAGCCAAAGTACGAGAATCCAAGCCATTCAACGAACAACGGCGGAGAGAATCGACATCACAAGCCTTGAGCCTTGGCCGAATATTTGTTGTCTCCAACACTAGAGATCCTTCGTGCGGCTGCCGTATGCGCCTGCACAGTGTCACTGGTCAATTTCTTACCATCGAGATGATGCATTTTTCCAACGCCGCGGCAAACACTATCTTACTGGTTAGCCAACGGCGACATATCAATTTGAAAAGACCCTCCACATTGCAATAATTGATTCACAGCTCCGGTCTGCCCTCGTACGACACACTGATTTTTCCCTCACTACATAATATCGATCTCAAGTCTCGTACAAGACTTCAGCATGTCAGCAAACGCTCCAACATACAATTGCAGCTACACAGTCTTCCCGAGTGCGATCACGGAGGCTGCTGGTGCTTGGTGTATGGTTTCCAACGGGTGGGTTTTGGCCAGTACCTAGTATGTCGACAACATTATTGCTAAACGTTTGGCGCAGGCATCAACGAATGGATACCTGCTGCTCGCAACTCGGAAATGGCACACTTGGATTATGGCGCTCGTGTGATCCATGGTGCGATATCAACAGTGAAGCCACTATGGATGACTTTCGAGATTGCCTGAGCACGGGTCCGAACAGCACCAATGGGACTGTGAGCATGGGTTGCAAAGGTCTCAATGAAGGGAACGAGGTTGAGGAGTCACCTGCGAAATCGACGGTCTACTCGGGCACGAAAGCGACGACGGCATCTGTGTTGTTGTGTGCTGTGCTGGCGGTCAGCTTGCTCTACTGCTAGATCCAAGAACACAACAGGTAATAAATCTGGCTTTCCTATTTCATGGTCATGGTTTGAAGGCGTTGGAACTGATACTAGAAAAGATGTAGCCATATATCAGTGGCGCGCAAGGGACGCCAACAATCGATCTGAAATCATTTCACATTCCTGATGAGAGCAACAACGTCACGCCGCGTGCAAGTTTGTTCCTTGATTGCAAACAAGTCGCAATTCACATGTACCGCATCGGCCACGTCATGTGCGACATCGCCGCTGTTAATGCCATAAATCATTGCCTTGCCTTGAATAAGTTCACTGAAGGGGTGGGTTGCCTTCCCTTCAAACAAACTTGATACCACTACCGCTCTGACTACCAAAGCTCTTCATACCATCACCACCAAATCAGAAGACATGGCACTTGCCGCAAGAACTCACTGGTACGTGATGAGGGACACCCGCGGCGATAATATCAGCTAATAACCTCATTCACAGGGTCGGCGTCTTTTTCCTCTTCGCAGCATCGATCCTCCTCCTCGTGACAACAATCTCCGCGCCTGTCTGGAACAACGTTGGGCTGCTCAAAGTACACCTGAACAACGGCACCCAGGCGCATCACAATTCCACCGTCAGCTTCGGAACCTTTGGCTACTGCATCCTGAATGCTGGACCGCAAGAGTGAGCATCACACTCGTCTTCCCTTATGACACACTTCCTGACACCCATCATAGAGACTCGCCAGACTGGTGCTCCGGCCGCCACGTCGGCTATGCTCCCGCCCACGTGATGGCCGCAATCGACCGCACCGACTTCACTGACATCGAAGCTGGGACCTCCGACAGCCTCACGAGAGCAATGATCCTCCACCCCATCGCATGCGGCGTAGCCTTCATCGCCTGGATCGTTTCCATCGGCGCAGGCGTGATCGGCTCTCTGTTTGGTGTGTTCGCAGCGCTGGTCGCATGGGTCCTTTGCTTGATCGTGCTGGCGACTGACTTCAGCATGTTTGGCATCTTACGCCACCACATCAACAACGATCGCTCTGGTAGTCATGCCTACTTCAGCTCCGCGATATGGTGTCTCTGCGTGGCGTTCGTGTTGCTGTTCTGGGCGATGGTCATCGTGATGTTCACATGCTTCAGCGCCAGGCGTGAGAAGAAGACGGCTGCACAGAAAGAAGCTGCTGCGGTGGCGGCAGCTGCTCCGCGAAGGAAGAGATTCGGGCTGTTTTGATGGCTTCCAGGATTTGCATTGAGCCGGCGTATGTGGGATAGAGCGTGTCTCTTGGTGAATGTCTCTGAAACTACTAGCTCAATTTTAGTCATGAATAAGAAGCATATACG
The DNA here is from genome assembly GCA_001931905.2 of Cladosporium sp. IMV 00045. NCBI lineage: Eukaryota > Fungi > Ascomycota > Dothideomycetes > Cladosporiales > Cladosporiaceae > Cladosporium > Cladosporium sp. IMV 00045. Next base: position 45,967 of record MSJI02000640.1, on the reverse strand, counting down.
AGTCGTAGTAACTAGGCGTTATGACATCTTACCGTTGGGTGAGCTGCAGCGGCTTCCTGGCACGTGCCTGCCAGAAATCTCAACTCACTACCTATGTCTATTCGTACTACCAAGGCGGAGGGAGAGAAGCTTGAGACAACAGCATCTTATGGGAGATAGCCCAGAATATTCAAGAGCTATCCCACGTTTTTGCCTATCAAAATATGCCTCCTGGAGTAGAAGATAATCGCTCGACAGAAGATTGTTTCGCGGCAGATGGCTTCGAGTGAGATGTTCATCTTGGAAGGCGCGTGCCAGGTTCAGGTTTCAGTCAATGCAGTGTCAGCAATGCGCTCTGAGCACACAAACTAGCTCATTGCAGAAGCGAGGGCGGGGCCTGCAGGAGCTGAGCAAGCAGCTTCATGTATACCACGAACGAAAGAAACTCCTGTTCTCTGCGTTCCCCCTTTTCCACATTTTCAACAAACACGCCATCAATCATGGCGACTGCACCAAAGACCCAGTACGTTGAATCAGTGGCAGAAGGATATGCCGCCGCATACAACAAGCTGCCACTGGCCGAGCTTGAGTATGAAATGGTGAGCAAAGCCATCGGTGACTGTACTGGAAAGACTGTCCTCGACCTCGGGGGTGGAAACGGCCAATACGCCCGCAAAGCCGTCGAGCTCGGCGCAGAGCTTGTGGATGTCATCGATATTTCACCGGCGATGCTCCAGCTTGGTCGAAAGATCGAGGAAGAAAGAGGCCATCATAGTAAGATTCGATGGTTCGAAGGGGATGCGACCAAGGCTTTGCACAATCTGCCGTTACTTCCACATGGATACGACATTGTGATGTGCAATTGGGTGTTCGACCATGCAACCAACGAGGATGTAAGTCGCCGACCCCAAAGCCAAAAGTGAGATAATGCTTTGAGATTGCCCGTCTAACACCAAAGCAGGAACTCGAGAGCATGTGGCGCAATACATCTGCTCAGTGCAAACCTGGCGGGAAGCTCGTAAACGTTCGTGGCACGGGTCCGTACGATGCGGAATACGCGACCAATGGCAAATACGGGATCAGCCTCTCAGACGTTACCCCCATTCCAGGAGGAACTCGGTATCAGGTGCACTGTCATCTTGATCCACCGATTGAGTTCGAAGGCACTACGCTCGAGACCAGTGCTAGTCTGTCGAATGAGATCAACCATCGGTACGGCTTTGGCGACCTGGAGGTTCTCAAGCCGGAGGAGGCTGATACTGTGAAAGCCAATCAAGGATTTTGGGAGGCCTTTGTAAAAACACCGTACCTGGCCATCCTTACGGCCAAAAGGCTGTGAAGGTAGGGGCGTCGCATGGCGATGTGGGCTCGCCCGTTTCGATCTAGCCTATCGCATTGATCGTACACAAGGGCTCACACAGGGCAAACAAGTATGGGCTGCTTCAAAGTCCATCTTGCGAGAGCGCTGACCTCGAAGTTTGTGCGTGTGGCGAGCAATTTGGGGCTTCGGTTGCAAGAGTTTCATTGCGCTATGGGATTTCCGAAGTCTTTCGACGAGCGCAGCCTGAACAAGTTGACCTCCAGGGTGTTGTGGCAAGCGGCATCGATTCCGAATTGTATTTTCAATCAGGTACCAGACAGGTTTGGTTCGAAAACAGTTTCATGAAGAAATCCCAGGGCTCAGAAACTTGCCTCCAGTGCGATTGATTCCCCACAACATTTACCGGAAATGGTTTGATTACATTTCAGCGCGGGGCGGGAGGTATCCAGGTCTGACTTCGACATTAGGAGATCTTGTCGATGATGCATGCCACATGCATCAAGAACTCCGAAAGCCAAGGTTGGCGGTTGGCGCAAGCTTCGGCTGGCGAACTCCAAGAGAGAAGGACAAGATGCTGACCCAAGAATCCCATGTTGATGGCTCACAACGCCTGTCCTGCATCCAAAGTGAAGACGTGCTCAGACTTAAACGAACCGGCGCCAGCAAGGAAAGGCCCAAGAAACCTAGACACGCATCGCAGTAAGTGTACTCTCAACTGGGGAGGGACGGAGGGAGACTCACCTTTACCGGCAGTCTCTTCATCGAATCATCAAGACTGACAGAATTATTGTTGGTCTCGTCGAAGAGTGCCGCTTCGTCCTCAGCTTGATGCGACACGTTTGCTTCCGGCTCCTCTTCTTTCTCGGCAACAGCGGCAGAAGCGACAGCAGCGACAGCTCCAGCCTGGACGGCCTCGGTATCGGCCTCCATCTGGTCCCGATGCGCCTTGCCCTTGGCCTTGTCGAGGGCAACAACGCGGCTGGGGTGTTTCCTCGAGGCTGCCTTCGCTACTTTCTTTTCTTCCTCCGTTCTCACAACCTCGTTGAAAGCATTTTCGCGTCTGGCGCGCTCCCTTGGTGCTGCTTTCGCGACTTTCTTCTCTGCCGCGAACCTCGCTCTCTCGTCCAAAGCGTTTTCATGTCTGACATGGTCTCCAGGGGCCGCTTTTGCTGGTCCCTTTCCTGTCGCGGCTCCTGCTTCCCTTCCGAAAGCACGTTGGACTCTGGCGAGCGCCCTTGATGCTTTTTCTGCCGCTCTCTTCCTTGCCTCTAATCTTGCTGCTTCATGAAAGGCAGTTTCACGAGGAGCCGGTCGTGGAGGCAAGCTTTGTCCTATCCTAAGGACATCATCAAAAGTGAAAGATGGTGTTCTGAGAAGGCCCACACCATGCTCCGCTTCTGGCGCAGAAGCAGGCTGATCGTCGTCGGACTCCCTACCTTGAGGCTGCCATTTAAGAGGACGCCGAGTGGAAGCTCCGGTGTCGATGCCTGCGGACGCAATTGCACTCCGTAAGCCACGACCGCGGTGTCCCGCAGCGCTGGTCGACTCGGAGCTACGCCATTAACCACAGAGAAACCGACTGAAAAAAGCGGGTATCTCTGTGTCTTCGATGCAAATACCATCAGCTTTGGCGCACTGAAAATTCAGAGTCAGACTCCGGGAGAGACTCACATCTTCCTTGGCCATTGCTTTCTTTTGTTATACGCGATGACAATGTCGACCGGCTATCCTTACCCGTTCTCACCATCAAAAGATTGAAGACGACCGGGAGGGTTCCAAGGTCGAGGGAGTGCAACTTTTCGGCATCGTGCAGACCTACCTGAGGCGTAGGGGCTGCGAGCTGTGCGCTGTGGTCTTCGTGCGTGGCAAAGGCGTCGAGATCAACCCTCAAACGAGCATGAGAGTAGTGGCAGACTTCCCTGATGACGGCATACACTGCGAAAGGCAGAACGCGCTAGTCGTCGAGATCGCCAGCAAGACCAGGCGCACATCTGGTGTCGACGTTCCGCTCCACATCCTTCGATCTCAGCCGACAATTGAGGCAGATCAGACGGGCTCGCTCACGCGAGAGTTGCAGGATCTTCCGGATGCTAAGGCTGCCTTCAATGCTGTCATTGCTAGTTATACTCTCAACAATTACCAGCGTGAGACGGCAGAGGAGTCTGACGCATCAGAGAGCGGCCTTACAGTCATTCACGGCCTACTCGGTACTGGCAAGACCTACACGATGATGGCGCTAGGCCATGCTCACGTCACGGGACTGCCAGGGTCCTGGTCTTGATTGCTTCTGCCCATGAGGCTTGCATCGTCCCTCAGGGAGGGTGTGCTGTTCTCGCTGTGACCGCCGTCGATGCCACCAGCTCCAGCAACCCGTCGACGCTAGGCATTCATGTCGTCGATCTCATCCTGGAAATCAGACAGAATCTCCTCGTTGGCTGGCTGGTCGTTCCCCTGGTTGCGTACAGAGAAATCGTTGTCCTCGTCATTGTCCAGCTGAGCGTTGAGAGAATCTCCAGACCCGGCACCTTCCAGATTCTGGTCTTCAATAGTGCCGGGGACTGTGGCCTCGCCCTGTTGTTGGCCAGTCGCCGAAGTGCCAGTCTCGGACAGACGAGCAAGTTTGTTCGGCGTATCTGGGCTATTCGGCCTAGTCTCTGGCTCTGGACTCTCCCATTGCTTCCTGTAATCAGGATTGGGGTTGTCACGCAGATAACGGAAACCCCACTCCGAGATGTGCTTGATCTTACCGCTGTACAGACCTCTGTTGTGAGGATTGCTACTCGCACGACCCATGCTCCCATGATGGAATGAAGCACACTCAGTTAAGAGGTGCTTGTGGTGGTGGTTTGAAAGGTGCACGTCCTGATGGACGGCACGAAGGGGGAGGGTGGGGTTTGAGAGGTGCACGTCCTAATGGACGGCACGAGGGAGAGGGGATAGGTTTGAGAGGTGCACGTCCTAATGGACGGCACGGGAGGTGGAAAGGGTTTGAAAGGTGCACTCCCTAATGGGCGGCACAAGAGGCGGTGCTCACCCTACTGGGTGGCACAGAGAGGGAAAGGGAAGGAGAAATTGACGCGCGACAGACAGGCGAAGCTGTTGTGCCAGCTTCGCTGTGATGGGATGACGTCGCTCTTGGCGATTGAATGTGATTGGTCGAGGGGTCTTCAGGAGCTTGCAGGAGTTGACCTCGGGAGTACTATTCCCGAAACAGCGAAGCGTCTGAGTTTACTGAGATGTGCTTCCTGAATGCATGTATCGTCTGAGAGAAACATCAAAAGCCACAGAGACACATGACGAAAGCACCCGTATCTCTGTGGTTTTGATGCAAATACCATCAGCTTTGGCGTACGGAAAATCAATGTCAGAACCGGGGAAACTTGAGTCTTCCTTATGTTTCTTTTGTTATGCGTGATGACAATGTGAGCCGGCTATCCCTACCCTTTCTCATCATCAAGGAAACTAGGCCCGACAACCGACAGCAAGGTAATTACTTCTTTAGCAACAAGAAATGACTGCATCCTTCGACGGTACTTCAGGAACCTGTCCGGCCCATGTCATGACAATCTACGTCGTCCCCAAGCCCGTTGCAATTACAATGTACGGTTTTAGAACATCCAACATGGACCAACATCGCCTCGCAATCGCCACCATCTCGATGGGCTGGCACCAATCTCACGACCTATTTGACAAAGCATCTGCTGCCGCCGCAAACGGATTCAAGGGAGTCGAACTGGTGTTCGGCGACCTCGAGAAAGCAGCTGCCTCGAGAAACCAATCCTTACGAGAATGCTCGGCATCATTCAAGAAACACTGTGAAACCTTACATTTGGAGATCATCAGCCTCGCTCCGTTCGAAAACTTCGAGGGCTCTCCACTCCCTCTTGCACAACGACTGAGGACGGCGACAGAGTGGGTAGAGATTGCGCGGATCGTGGGAGCAGAGTTTATTCAAGTCCCGGCTTCATTCGATCATGCCTCTTTACAGGCGTCCGAAGATGACATCGTAACCGAACTGCGACATCTGGCGGATTGCGGACTTCCCCGACCAGGCTCATCGGAGCATACGATTACTTTTGCATACGAGCCGATGTCCTGGAGTGTCCGCAGCGATACCTGGCAGCATGCTCTGTATATCAAACATCGTGTTAGCAGGGAAAACTTCAAGCTTTGTTTGGATACCTACCACATTCTCACCAAGCTGTGGGCAGATTGCACTGAGCCTGATGGGAGGATACCTGGAGGTGACGCCGCTTTGCAAATGAGCTTACGAGAGAGCCTGCGAGTCCTCCGGCCGTCAGACATGGGCTTTGTACAATTGAGCGATGCTGAAATCATGGACCCTCCGGTGACGTTCTCTCATCTCAGAGACGTCGGCAAGCAATATGCATGGCACTGGAGTGGATGCGGGCGCATCTTCCCACTTGAAGCGGAACATGGCGCTTATCTGCCCATGCTTGAAATTGTACGTACATGGCTGATTGAGCTTGGCTGGAGCGGATGGGTGAGTATGGAGATCTTCCATGAGTCAATGAACGAGAAGGCCCGGGGGCCTGAGTATTGGGCTAACCGAGGGATGGAGTCATGGCGACGACTGCAAGACGAAGTGGGTGGGAGAAAGTCGAAGGAGGGCTCAAAGCTTTAGTTGAGACACTCTCACGGACCACAGCCGCAAATTGATATGGAATTCTCAGAGTGTTGTCAATGCATTCGTCTCTTCATTTTCGCGTTCATTCTAATCAACTGTTGCTAATTGTACAATGTACCGTAGCCTGAGCTACAGCCAAAACCCATTTCGCGCTCTCAATCCTCCCAATCGGCTGCCTCGAAGTGCGCACCCTCAAGCAACCTTCCCATGTCTGTCTTCGAAATACCTTCACCGTTCCTGCGAATCTTCGACATCAAGATCTTGAAGAAGGGAATCGGGCTCTTGGACAACCCGGAAGAACCTCCGATGTTACCCTGCGCATCGCTAAGAATAAAGCCGTCGCCACCGAACTTCCAGCCCTGGTCATGCATCTCTTGGCTTGAGATCTCTGGCCAGATACCGAGGAACTTGCAGATCTCCAGATAGTCGTCGTAGCTGTCGATGTACAGCTGGCCCGCAAAAAGGTTGAGCTGGATGCGAAGCGAGCGCGGAACAACTAGCTTTGATTGCTTGGGCTGCGGTGGCCAGGTAAACAGACGAAGCTCATCCAAAGCATCGTAACCAGCGTTGACCTTTGCCTTGTACTTGTGCAACGACGTGAGGCTGTTGGTTTTCATTCGCGGGAGAAGGAGATTGGCCTCGTATTCGCTGATGATCATGATGTACTCGACGATGTGACTGGTGCTAGTCGCCCGCTTGGTGATGATCCAGTTGACATGTCTTCTGAAACTGTCGGCAGAGAAAGTCCGCCCGGTCTTCTCTACCGTCGTAGCGAAATCGAAAGTGGCCAGAAGTTTGCGCTCACCACAAAGTTGGCGCGGTGGCATCTCGCTGGCAGCGCTCGTTTCATCCAGCGACTCGAATGCAGGCGTGTAAGCCTTTGAGTTTTGAATCAATTCTCCCCTGAGCGCAAAGGCTACAACGTCGTTGTGAAGGACATGGTCGATGGGTTTGGCGGGCTGAGTCCTCTGCACTTGTCGCTGCCGCTCGACTTCTGGGGCCAATTCGCGCTCTTGCTCCTCCTGAAGGGCACCGGTAGTAAATTGCAAATTGTCAAACTCGCGGCAGCGCTCCACGATACGCTGCGTATCCAGATCCGTGGGCTCAGCCAGCTGGCTTGGGGCTTCATCTGTCTTGCGTGGACGATAACGATGATCAAGAGAGTGAGCTTCCTCTTCCAGTAGCTTTTGTGCGCCGGCCTTGGTGAGTACGGTCTTTTCTTTCTTCTTCATATCCTGCCAAATTTTGGCGTGACGTACAAATCTTTCGCCTTGGACTGCCCAGAGTGGCATGCTGCGGCGAGTCTCCGAACTTGTCTCTGAGATGGACCACAGTAAAACGTCTGCAACACTCATTTGGTCGGTCGTCTTCCCTCGCTTCATTGCTGAGATCTTCGCTTGGATTTCCTGGGAGACGCAAAAAACCACACTTTGGCCTTTGCCAAGTTTTCTCATTCTCATACACGCCTGAACAAGCCGATCTTTTGTCAGTCGAGCTCCAAGTGTGACTGCTGCTCGGTAGTCCGAAGGTAACTTGAGGTCAATGCCGCGGGTGTGGCTTTCATCAAGAAAAACCAAGCAAGCGTCGAGTCGGGAGGCGAATGGGGAAGTTTGAAGCAGATCTACGCAACCTTTGCGATCGACAACACAAATCTCATCAGAGTCGTTCACGAAGACAGCAGCCTCTTTGACGGGCGCAGACATGCGAAGCCACTCTTTTGCAAGGCCCAGATTGTCGTACTCCAGAATTTGAGCGCCAACGTCGAGAATGACTTGAACAGGCGGGTCCAATTCGAGTACAGTGGCCAAGAGATGGTCCGCATCGGTCATGCCCTTCTTGACGGGCTCCATGAGCTCGATTGTGTTGATAGGCTCCAGAAGGTATTCAAGGACCAATGCGTTGGTGTGCTTTTGCCCCTGTAGGTCAAGCTGTTGGACATGGAGAGGTAATACATGTTTCGAATCGTTTGTACCAGAAAAGCCTGTCGTGAGATGCTTCTTTTTCTTGCCGACATCCCAACCCGAGGCTGAAAGCTTGAGAGGGAACTCCCGCATCTCCTTGGGAAACACATTGTGCGACAGAAAGTAGTCGATGACCGACTTGACTTTGCAGAGATGTGGGAAAACCTTCGTCGTGCACTGCAGCTGGTCTTTCAAATTGATGCCCTGAAGCTGCTGATACGCAATTGGAATACCTGGTGAAGCCTTGATCCAGACCTGATACTCGGCGGTCGCTTGGTCTGAGTTGATGAGGTGCTGAAAAGCGGTGAACATGTCTTCGTCGGAGAGACCGCTATAGTAGTAGCACAGCGAGGTGAGGATGATTACCACGTCGGGGTGGCTGAACTCTGAGCGAAGAGAAGGGCTGTCCTTGGCGCGATACGGCACGGCGAGTTTTGTTGGCGGTGAACGAGAGGCCAGACCATAGTTCACTCGCCATCGCTTTTGGCTCAGGGTGAAGGCCAAGACGCCACCGGCCAGAATGCCTCGCAGAAAGAGAAGCGGGGATTTCAAGAGGTCCCAGGATACATCACCTTCCACCATCCTCACAGTCTCGTCATCGAGATCGAGTGAGGTAATGTAGCCAAAGATGGCATCTCGCTGGTCTTGAGATTGCCTGGACAATTGAAGACCTTCCAGCCCATGGTCGCGAATATAACGAGCGATTCTGTCCACCAGCATTGTAGAAGCTTCATGCTGAAGGAGACGAACTCTAGGGAATGCTCCCGGTTCGCAGGTGTGAACTTCAATTGCAGATGGCATCTCCCTCAAAATCTCAAAAGCGATGCACTTCGCAAGTGCCAGAATTTGCTGAATGAGGAACCACCGATTTGGGCTCATCTCGATCGACTTCTGCGTGCCCATCGTATAAATGAGCTCAAAATGTACTGTGAAGTTTTCGTCACTCTCGTCGACGATGTCCCTTGAATGCTGATCAAAGAAGTCTTGAACAGCCATAAGCTCTCTACCGACAGCTTCTTTGCCGGCGATAGAGAACTCCGGCGCCATCAAGCGGAATGAAAGAATGTGTTCAGGCTGAACAAGGAGCATGCCTCCAGTTTGCATGCACTGTTTGAGAATCCTGGCTACAGTTTCCACCGCTGCTTTGTCGAAGTTGAGAGAGCGAGAGAACGGCATGTGATAAATGCGACGCCCGACTAGGCCTCCGAACTTGGCAATCAGCATCTGTGCCATTTGCTTGGACTGAGGCCTGGCGACGACAATGCGCACGAGTTTGGAGCCATCTGCAAGGGCACTTGCAACCATTGGGATGATAGTAGTAGACTTTCCCTCGCCCATGTTGAGCTGCATCACCGCGTTGCTTGCAGATGATGGGAGCAGCATTTCCGAAGCGATCTGTTCCTGCACTTCGCGAATCATGATGCCGCTTTCTATCTCGATCAAAAGTGAATCCGGGTGATTGTATGGATCCCACTTCTTGTGACCCGAGTTCTGCAGCTCGCTGTGGAGCTCCACGCTTTGCCGATTTGCTGCAAAACGAACAAGTCGTTGAGCGCGTTGCAGTTCATTGATTGCCAAGCCATAGTCGACAATGGACCTTTTCCACGCGTCGGGGAGGTCTTGAACCCGATCGTGTGCAAGCTGTCGCAGCAAGAAAATTGGCGAGACTCTAGGCCAATGCTGCACTCTTTGTTCCGTGGTAGCATTGGGCAGCCTGTGAATAGATTGCACGATAGCCTCGTAGATACGGCAGACATTCGATTTGCATTGATCAAGGTAAGTTTCAAAAAGCCTCATGTCGATGATGACTTCAGACGGCTGACCAGAGCTCTGCTGATGGAGGGCTTCTAAGCTCGCTCGAAGGTCTGAAGCATACTTCTGTTCATACTTGGTTGATTCAGCGAATCCGTTGAAAGCTTCGATCAGAGACTCTACGCTTGACGGCTGAGCTTCTTTTGGACTGTCTTTGGCTAATAGCTGGTTACTCGCCAATTGAGGTGGGCAATCTGCTTGCTCAAGGTCGGGTGATGGCCCTGAAAACAAGTTGTTGAACGCGTAATGACCTGGGACACTTGCTCTTGCCGAGACGGTGGGTACAGACAGACTTGGAAGCACAACAGTCCCGGTACGAAGGGCGTTGAGTGCCCTCACCAGGTAATTGACGGAATTTCGAAGGAGTTTGTTGTCGTACCAAGTTTGGAAGATTCGTTGGACAATCTTCATTGCCTTCTCAACATCAACGTACCCCTTGCAGTCTTCAAACTCAGGCTTGGCTTCGAGATCTGAAGCAGGACAGGGGAACTGTTCGGATAGTCCGTACACCACTTGTGAGACTGCGGAGTTTCTGGCATGCCGCCAAATCCGTTTACATCGAGCTTCGTACTCGTCTGCTCTCTCTCTGGGGCCACGCAGAGCAGTGAGTTCAGAGCACTTGCTGATGTCGTAAATGCAAGATTCTACTGCCATCTGGATCTCCTTCTTCCTATGCTCGTTTCCAAGAGAGAGGTTGTAGGTGTGGACTGACGGCCACTCAAAGTCAGCCAATAGCTCGGACTTGAGGGAAACGACAAACAGCTGCAACAAGTCCAGATTTGCGTTTTCGGCGAACGCCATAGTAGCCAGCCATATCGCAGCTTGGTAACGTCCTGCAGATGTTCTGTTTTGCGCAAGCTTCTTACAATGGAACGGAAAATCTGCGAGAACTCCAGTGAACGCGCTGCTTTGTGTCAAGACGCCGTTGTAGCGGTAGTCCTGATCCACAAGTAGCTTGTTGGTTCCATGGATTTCCGAGATGTTGACAAGCATTTTCCACACTCGGTCAAGATAGGGCACCCGCCATAGTCTCTTCTCGCCATCCTGAACCACCAAGCTTGTCATGAGTGCAGCATTCTGTCCCTGCGCAGAATCTGAGGGCCGACCACGGGGTGTGTAAAGTTCATCGAATTGCCTGGTGTGGTCTTCGGCGCCAAATCCAGGGACCTTGAAGGTCGAGGAGCGAATGTCGTCACGAAGCTGCAGCATTTCATCGCACTGCAGCAGAGTCGGGAATGAGAGGACACTGTCGGGATGGAATATCTGTGCATCCTTGGCCTGGTCGAAGATCGCCTGGACAATGGTTCTCAAGCAACCATTTTGTGCGAAGAAACTCAACTTTGGATTCCAAGACACCGACTGCATCACGCGCATGCCAGCCGGATAAAGTGATCTCCCAGGGCTGAGTCTGGCAATCAAGGTGAGCTTGTCAATCTCGGCTTGCGAGAGCTGGCTAAATGATCTGACAGCGCAGGATTCCAAGATGGTGAGTGCTTGCTCAGTACCGGTGGTTTTGGTGAAGGTGTCCGGCAAGCAGAAAGACGTCAGAGCGTGCAGGTATGCCAAGTACAGTTTGCAACCTAGGTCTCCGTTGTCGAGCAAACGGTGAAGCTGGTCATCAACACGGAGAGCGTGTAACTTTTCGACGGAGTTCAGATCCTTGATCTCGACGGACATCTGTCCACGTTGGTCATAATATTCTATGTTCGATTCGGCCAGAAGCAGGAGACGATCGCCAGTGCGAGACTCGAGCAAGAGTCTATTACGGTACCCGATCAGAGTGCCGAGACTCTGATCTCTGCTGATCGCAAAAGACGGGAATTCTTTGGACTGCAAACAGGAAGTCCCGTTGGAGAGCGAAAACCCTAGGCGAATTGCTGGAATGTCGATTTTGAGTGTTTGACTATCGGACTGCCAGATGCAATGGACACGATCAGCTTTTGCAATGGAGTGAAGAAGTCCGCCGACAACTCGCGAAGTAGCTGTGTTGAGGCCAACAACGGCGTTGCCATCTTTCGATAGTTGCCAATATGGACCTTGAACCCGCTTCAGCGTCCACGTGCCTTTGGATTTGGAGTTCCACGGATCATCTGTTGGGCGGAACTCGACCTCTCCAGTAGCGAAATTGAACCAGTGAACATAGTCTCGAGAAAAATGTTCTGGGAAAACATTGGCTAACAGGGGTTCCGGTACGGTTTGAATGGAGCCTGTCGTATTAGACCCTCGGACGAGAAGCTCGGTCGCAGCACGGGAGCTACCAGGACGTAGACCAATGTCCACACTGTATTCTCCAAACAATCTCTTTGTCGAGAAGTGGAAGTCTCTGCGCGCAGTAGGCATGACTTCCACAGGAGACGCACCGAACAAAGTCTTGTATGTAGGCTGATCGCGGTACTCATGCGGTAGATTATCGAGCGGAACGCCGTCAACAAGAAGCTCTCCACTCAGCAAATTCAGGTGCACTTCATTGCAGTCCCCGTTCCGAGAGTAGGTCTCTGTGGTCATCCAATCTGGCGTTTTCTGAGAAGCTACAGACCAGCACTCGTTGCCTGGTGTGTACGCCGACCAAGAGCGTTGGACTGCATCATCGAGTCCGGCGGAGCATTGCGTAAGAAACACGCAGCATCGGTGCATAAGTCGAGAAAACCGCAGACGCAACAAGCAAATGTCTGCCGCTTGGAGAGAATAATCGCCAGCTCCTTCTTGTACGGTGATCGAAGCTTGGATGAGCATAGACACATTGTCTAACAGAGACAACATTTCCTCCAAATGTTTGGTCTCAACGTCGTATGTAGATGCGCAGATGAGAGCAACTTCAACACACTTCGTCATGAGAAGGGCGCGTTCTTCGTGGTTCGAGACAGTATGAGCAGCCGCACGCAAAGTCTCAATCCATCCAAAAGAGATGGATCGAACTTTCGTCAGCACGCTAAGACTAGCATTTTGTGCCTCCCGATTGAGAGTGAGGACCCGAGTTGCAATCGCGGCGAAAAGATAGAGAGCTTGCGCAGATTCCCAGTTCTGCTTGACACTTTCAACAGCAGCATCAAGTTTGTCAATCAACTCGAGTGCCATGGAGTCGTCTCGAAATAAAAGATGTGATTCACGAAGTGCATCTTTACCTGGCGGACCAGCCTGGTATATGCATTGGAAGAAAAAAAGGGTTGTGTCACTCTTCTTGAAATCTACGCCGGGCATGGCGAGCTGCTGTAGAACATTGACCCATTGAATGTGGTGTCCGAGAAGCAAGGTGTACAATTCCTTGAACTCGTCCAACACCATAGTGCTTGGACATCTGTTTTGGGCCGCGATGACATCGTTCGGCGCCTCACCATCTGGGAAGCGTGCAGGGCGGAAGAGGTAATGTTGAAGTTTTTTCGAAGAAATTGTATAGGTGCAAGACTTGGGGACTTCATCATCAAAGCTCAAAGCTTCAAGATACTGGCGACGTGTGTCGTCGAAATACTCATAGTCCAAACCATTGGCAACGCAAACGGTATGAGCTGTTACGGAGGTCATTGGCTTTCCGCGCAGTTGTTCATCATCAACCTCGGTTGAGTTGAAGTGAGTGCATATCGTGGGTTTTTTCACAGACAGAAGGCCAATTTCAGCGGACATCCCAGTCTTGAACCAAGGTTTTAGGTGAGGGTCATTGGTTGAAGGTCTGTACTCAAACTTGAAGTGCGCCGAGCTCTTCTTTGCTTTGAGCACATTCACGAGCAGAAACTGTCTCGCGTCCCTCCAGGAAATGTACCAGATAGGAACCTGTAATTCAAAGACAACAACATTGGCTTTTACGGCACTTTTGGGAAGCGGCCACTCGTGTTGTTCAATGACAATGCTGTCACGCCTGCTCTTGTATGCACACTTGCGACATGCACGTACATGGATTGGCGTTGCCGGAACCCATTGCCCAAATGAGTCAAGAATTTTACGGCTCTCGTAATCATGATCGTGGCTGTTGTAGCGGGCATTGAGATAGTCCCATTCTTTCTTCTTCTCGAGATACTCTGCCTTCTTTGCTTCTGCAGCCGCTTTCGCCTTGCGCTCGATCTGAGACTTCAGAGCCTGATGCTCGTCACTGGTGCTGAAATACCGGGCAGCAAAACATTTGGGATCGGTAGTGTTGAAAAGGCAATTTGCAAGCTCATTACGCGAGCGCACTGCTCTACCTTTGAGATGGTCCTCGATGGCTTGCAGTCTCTTCATTTGAGCTTGGAAGGGCAGAAGAAGATTTTGAAGAGCTTCCACCGGGACGTTCGGTGCGTATTCTGCGAGCATAGGGCACGTCCGTGTAGCCAGCTTATCGCATGCAACCCAAAGGTCGAAGACAGTGAGAATCATGACCGAGATGCCCTCGGGATTGGGAGAGTAGTGGCGATTGGCAAGCTCAAAGTATCGCTTCATTAGCTGGAAGAGACTCGTACATGGGTCTGAGCAGCGCACTGCGTGGCAGCCTACCCAGCTGTCAAGATGCTGCGCGACCCAGGTCTCGAACTGCTGCAGATTTGCGGTAGCGTAGTGATATTCAAGGGGTAAGCGGTCAGGAAGCGGCGGGAGTTTGTAGAACTCGTGGCTCAGCAAGAGTGACGACGGGACGAACTTGTTGGAGACGATTTCGCCTTTACGAAGTTGCAAAGATGAAATGTAGCCGTCCAGATTGGGGAGTAGGATATGAGTGTCTTGTTCGGCATCCAACGCTTCCAGTGACTCCAAGTCCAGTGTCCGGTCATCGCGCTCCTCCAATTTTTTCCAGCGCAGCCGAATCACGGTTGAGGTATTCTTTAGAGACTTGTCGGCCTTTGCCAAAAGTGCGTCGCATTCCGAAGCTTCTTGGACACGCAGCTTGTGCAGGCGGCGCGTGACCTTGGCGCTCATTGCATGCAGAGTGTCGCTTGGAAGAGCAGAATCTGTCGCGGCATCAAGTATATGGCTCAGCAAGAAGACCATGACTTCCTTGAAACATCGCTCTGAACCTCGTGGAGATCGCTGTATGACAAGTTGAAGCACAAGCTTAATGAGTAGCCACGTGGGTGATCGACGCCATGGCGCCAGGGCATCTTTCCACAAGACCTCGTCTCGAGTATTCTTGGTGATTGCGGTGACTTCAGCTGGTCTGCCGAAGCCTTTCAGGAATCCGAAGAAAAGCTCAGTCACTAGGGCTGGGTTTGTGGTGTCTCGGAACTCTTCATGCTTGATGCCGGACTTCATTGTTTCTGGCTGCATACCGGCAACATTCTCAGACGACATTGTGGACAGAGTCTGTGCAATGACGGGCCCAAGATCACTGGTGTAGTGTACTTTGGTATCCACCGTCAGAGCCAATCCAGGAAAACTCCTGACGAGTCGTCCCTTCGCTGACATGACCGCTGAGTTCGGAGCAGACAGTTCGAACGCTTCGAAGAGTAGCTCATCTTCCATACGGGTGACCAAGACGGCGGCATTTTGGGAGCCGACAAATACGGGCATACAATCACCCGACGCCAGAGCATTCAGAGTTTCGTGGAGATGTGGTTCGCTCGCTGTGGAGGCCTTGAGACAATTGACGTTCATCAAGTTCTGAATGGCCGCGATCGCGCGCTCGATAGCCGGCGACTTCGAGTCTGACAGCTTTTCCAGAGCTTCCATCGTTACCTGCAGAAGATTGAAGCTGACATTGCTGTTTTCGTCGGACTCTTGCGGTAGCTTTGGTGGCAAGAAGACATGATGAATCACTTGCCACAGCTCGTGTGATGATAGGGCTGTCGCCATTGCGCCTGCGCTGTCATTCCAAACGGTCGGATGACGAGGATCCTAGAAGGACTTGGCGGAAAGAGTTTTCGGGGTGCCACGGTGTGCGTGGGCGAAAGTGTTAGCGAAAACGGTAAGCGAGACGATGTGCTTGGGCGAAAGTATTGGTGGAAACGACGAGCAAGGAGAAGTGCAAAAGTCTTTTGGCGATGATGTGCGTTGTCAAAATCGGAGGGATGGGGAGGATGTGAGCGACAGCTTTGATAGCGCTGTGTGTTGGAACCGTGCTCGCGTGTTGATGTCGTTGTATAAGTCGACAGCCGCCTTTGAATTGCCAAACGCCGGTTGCCCCGCTTGAGCGAGACCGAGTGAATATTTCCCAGCTCCATTACAAGTGGGACTCCGCTTGTCGTTTGGGTGAGGTGTTTGCTGAGTTTGAGATGTGCAGCCGCAAGCCGACACTAGTGCAGTCACCTCGCTCGGCTCGGAATCAAGCATACCTAGTAATCGCATTCTCCTACCCGATTCCCAATATCTAAATCTGGTGTCGCCCCAATGCCACCGACTGGCAGCATCTTTCAACTGCGGGTCCACGACAAGTTTAACACATCAATGAGATCTCCCAGCAATATTGACTTACCTTGTGATGTAGCGTAACGACTGCAGATAGCACTAATTTACTCTTGCACCATCAGCGACCGCAACCCTTACCGTGATCCGACAAAATCAGCTTGGTGCGGCGAACTTTCGATACGCATCTTTCATTGACCCGGCATCCACCTTTTTCTGCGGACTTTCTTGCATTGACCTTTGGCAAACGAAATGTCTGGAAAGTCTTCAAGGGCATCGGAATATCAATAGACAACGCCAGACTCCTGTGACGACTCCTGCAAGCTGACTCCGAAGAGCTGGATGCGCCATCTGCCGCTACCTCAAGCCTTGCGATGGGGCTATGCTATTGTTCTTGGATTTGTTTCCGGCTGCTCAACAACATAGCTCTTTCTCCGTGTCCTTCTTGCTTGCTTGCGTCATCCTCTCATATGCGAAAGTAGCCTGGGCGGCTCAGGACCGGAGGGATTGTAATGCAGAGCCGGCATTGCTTGAGGGTGCTGGGTGTTGGAGAGTTACGGCGTTCCCCCATCACTTTCTGCGACGTGATGAACCACAGGGGACTGGTGAAGATTCGTAAGTGGCGGAATATCATCAACGGGAGAGATTTTGTAGTAAATACGCGAAAGTGCAGCAGTTAAAAAGCCCAACTGATGTGAGAAGCGCATCTGAGCTCGAGTGCAACTTCGCGTGAGCGTCTCACAGGGACTGAAACCCAACGGCCAGACTGCAATCGCATGCGCGTGCTAGAGACCAGGGGCAGATGATGTTATTCTGAAAGAGTGAAGATACGTGGGAGTGACGATGTGACAGACAGACGAAAATTTAAGATGAGTGAGGTCTTAAACCCTAACCCTAATCTTGAGAAGCCAAAGAGCGCTTCATCTCAACGACACGCAATTCAGCCGACAACCTGACGAATATAGTCATGCGACTCTGGCAGGAACATGAAGATTCGTCAGTCGAGGTATTTGCGACCTGCTCTACTACCCGTAGCGAAGCAAAACTCCCGTAGGCGTCGTAGCACTGCTCCTGCGCACACGAGCGTCTCATCCAATGTTGGACTCTGTTTGCACAATGCAGTAAACAAGGACCGCGAGCCCACGAGCGTGAATGATCTCATGCTCAAATTGCGCAAAAGCCGAAAGAAGTCTTTTGTCCGGACGCGGCAGAGAGCATACCAACACAAGTCGAGATGATCAAGGGCAAACACTCTCAAAGCAGCCGGCGAACCACGCGCCCGAATCAGGTCGGACGTCTTCAGCCATGGCGCAATAATGCCACCAGCGACCCGGTCGAGCCGGTATCTTACTTCACAGACCCCTTCGACTCCTTCGTCTCATAAAGTCACAGCTCACCCAGCCGAACACTTGCATGTCCCGCTTTTCGCTGTCCAATGGGAAAACATCTCTGAGCGCCACCAGGATTCGATACCCTGTTAGTCGCTCGTCTTCAGAATCTCAACGGCACGGATCCAGCGGGCCTGCATCCTGCCGTATGCTCGTATGCTACGCGGCCGACAATATGTCATTTCTATTGGCGGGAACAGCTCGTACCTTGAGGATGTATCTTGGACGCTGCTTTAACCGGCGAGCCCAGCTGCCGGGGAAGCGAGTCGACCTGGCCACACTTCCTACGGTGATCATCCGGAACCTGAGCTCGCCAATAGCTCAGACTATGTACAATGGTGGTAATTCAAAAGATTGTTTCAGAGTCAAGCCGAAATACACCATCTTCCGTCCCGCCTCTTCTACCGAGATGGCAAGCGATCTTCGCACCGAGACATTGCTAGAATCGGCACGGGGAGACGACCAGCGGTTGACAATAAGCTACCGCAGCTGTTACCCCTACCTTTAAACCTGGCCTGATGTGCAGAAGCGATTGCATTTCAATCAGAAGCATTCCGACGGCGCTGCTCAGATTCTCCGACAACTGGTAGCACAGCGGACGCGTCTGTCAAACACAGCGTCGGCGACTTGCAGTCCATCCAGACATCAGTCATCGTGCCTTGTACGACTCGTCTCTGCCAGCGCATCACGCCGTTGCGACCATTTGGGTTGGGTCTGCAGCTGGGGCTTGAACAACCTCTCTGACAGTTCTCTCTTCTCAAGCCGACCGAGCATCGAAGTTCATGACCAGAACAAAGGATTATTGCCCCTCCGGTTCGAACGATACGAAAGTACTTACACGCCACGATGGGTCTATCCGGTCATGCGGACCCGGCCGCCGTCTTAGGCGTTACGATCAGCTTCACTATTATCGCCGTTCTTGCTGTGGTGCTGCGACTGTACAGCAGAATCTTCCTCGTCCATAGTCCGGGCAAAGATGATGCTTTCATCGTGGCGGCCGCGGCGATGACAGTCTGTCTGACGATCGCTCAAGGTTTTCAAGGTATGTACCCATGCCCTGCAATGTCCAACAAAGCTTTCGACAGCAAACTGACATCGAATCGCAGTAAAGTATGGCATGGGACGACACCTCGCCAGCCTCACAGATTTCGAACTCATCACATCTCTCAAACCCTTCTGGGCCAGCATTGTCATCTACAACCTGGGACTTTTCCTGACGAAATTCTCCATCCTGCTACAATACCTCCGAATCTTCCCTTACCGCACCTTCCGAACGCTGAACTACTGCTTGATGGCATTCATCTTCGCCTGGTCGTGTTGGACCGTATTTTCTTCCATTTTCTTTTGCAAACCCGTCGCGTTCTTCTGGGACAAATCTATCGAGGGAGGCACCTGTCTCAGCCAATGGGCGGTTTGGTGAGGACACCATTTACCCAAACCATCAACAGTCCAAACACTAATCATATCACGACAAACAGGTTCGCCAACGCCGGCGTCAACATCGTAACCGACATCCTCGTCGCAACCCTCCCGCTCCCCTTCCTAAGCCAACTGCAACTCCCCAAAAAGCAACGCATAGCGCTAATGGTCGTCTTCGCCCTCGGCGGCTTCACCTGCATCATCTCCATCCTGCGCCTACAATCGCTGCTAGTTTTCCTGCAAACCAGCGACATAAGCTGGCACAACCCGCTCGCGGCGATCTGGTCCTCGCTCGAAGTCAACATTGGAATCACGTGCTCTTGCCTGCCGACGCTGAAGTCGCTCGTCTCACGCTGGTTTCCGCGCGCGTTTCATAGCAGTAGCTACATGCGTGACTCGGATCATAGCAATGAGCACAGAGAGCGGGGAGCTCAGAATGGAGAAGGCGGACACACGGGCTCGAGCGGCTCGTCGAGCAACCCGAGGAAAGCATCGAATAAATTTGCGCTCGACACTCTCGGTCCGCGCGGCGCCACGCACCAAACCGTCATTCAGTCTGGGCGGGACAAGCGAGCGCGGCAGGCGTTTGGGGAAGACGACAATAGTTTGGAAGAGATTGAGTTTGGCGCTGTGAGGGATAAGCAGTATGGTGAGCGGAGTCGTGCGCAGGTCGAGGACGAGCATATTCAGCAGCAGAGGGGCATTCAGGTCGTGACGGTTGTGGAGCA
Organism: Cladosporium sp. IMV 00045; assembly: GCA_001931905.2. Taxonomy (NCBI): domain Eukaryota; kingdom Fungi; phylum Ascomycota; class Dothideomycetes; order Cladosporiales; family Cladosporiaceae; genus Cladosporium; species Cladosporium sp. IMV 00045. Next base: position 26,411 of record MSJI02000640.1, on the reverse strand, counting down.
GGAGGTTGAGAAGGGGTATCCGTATGGCGGAGGAGATGGTAGTGCGGACGCGAAGAGCGATGCGGGGAGTGAGAGGGAGTTGGTCAGAGGGCCGAGAAGAGGTTGAGAGAAGCTTTAGTGAGGGGACGCTGTCGAAAAAGGGAGACAGTATGCTGGAGGCTTGAAAGGAGGAGTGAGAAATGGAGGGAAAAGCGATCTAATGTATTCTATTACCACTTTGGCGGCGACAGGACAGCTGTAGGTTACTTTTCGATACCCTTGGGTCTCTTTGATGGGGATAGTAAAAATGATGCTTTTTCCCTGCTCTTCTCACTCGGCACTGCGTATCAAATCTCATAATCTCACTCCGTAGCATACGGATATGATCAGAGCTGGCATCATGACAGCTGAGCTTGTTCAAGAAAAATCTTTGTGGGAAACCATTCATTCCAAACAGTGTGTATTTTCATTTTCATAACTCATATTCCTCGTAACTCATTGCTTCTGTTAATGTCATGATTCCCATCCTCCATGCTCCCATGCCAAACACCAGACACTCAAAATGCAACCCTATCATGAAGTCCAGCGTCGAGAGGCGACCAAGGACAGAAATGCCACCGCATTGAGCACAGTTCGCCAAACACACTCTAGCACATGGATAAAACCCATCAAAAAGCCCCCTTTGAACCGTCCAACAACATCAAGCCCATTCTACGCGTTGCTCGGCCCAGCAGCAGCATCTCCATTTCGCGTCTCAGCAGCAGAATTCATACCATAAGCAACCTCCTTGAACCCAGGCGGAACGGTCCAGCCATGATTCACACAAGCCCTAATATACCCCTGAGCCGCTTCTGCCGCACCGTAATCGCCTGCCGCCGAGTTCCCCTTGACCTTTGCGCCCTTGCCTTCAAGACGAGCAAAGGGCTCGCTAGCGATTGCCATGCGGACTTGCATCAACACGCTCTCCATGCTGAGAATACCGCTCCAGCCGGTATTGGTGAGAAGTTCCATGCACATTGCTCCGCCGATGACTACATGGCCGCCGCCGCCGAGTTGGAAAGGGAGGAAGCGCGGGCGGATGACGCGGATGTAGGGTGGTGAGAAGGGGAATTCGGGACCGAAGCGGATTTCGAGGATGATGGAGGTTACACCGGCTTTCTTCATGTCTTCTGCGAGTGGGAGGGGTTTGTCTTTGACGATGAAGGTGTGGAAAGAGTGCAGCTCGACGATCCATTGGTAGATGTTGTCCATCTTCTCGAAGTCGATAAACCAGCCAAGGGCGGCGGGGTCGGTGGAAGACTGGATTTTGGCAAGCGTCTTGAGCTCTGCTTGGAGACGTTTGGTGGTCGCTGGGGTGGCGTATTTCGGAGTCGGCATCATTGGCAGGGTGTTGAAGTCGAGGGTGGAAGGCACGAAGTCCGTGGGCGTCTTAGCACTGGAAGCGCCTTTGCCCTTGTCACTCGACGAAAGGAGTTTCTGAGCTGCAGCAGTCGTCGAGTCTCGCTCTCTCATGGTCGAACCTGCGACTGGCTCCTCGTCAAACAGGATCTCAAGGTCTTCAACCTCGGTGCACACGCTGTCGCCGTCGGTATCAGCATCGACATCAATAGCCGTCGCGAGAGACGTTCCGAGTCCATCCTTCAGCTTTTTCGTCGGTCCACCAGCTCCGGTTGAGCTTCTTTTACCGGCAGGTGTCAGCTTCTGCTCAAGTGTGACAGACTTGATCGCGGAAGCAGGAATAGCGATTGGCTGTCTATTAGGACCATTCGGAGTATTGGCTGGGTCTTGAGGGTGCACCGAAGTCGGCATCGCTTCAACGCCAGGCTTGATGTTCGCATCGGATGGAGAGCAGCGGACGAGTAAGTAGCGAGTCTGGATCCAGTCAAGTTGCGAGACGACAAGGTAAGGATTTGAGCTGACAAACTCTTTCGGAGCGTTGACGATCTCGTTCAATGCCAAAGCAGAGGAAATGCGAAGAAGACTTTTTTGCCAGCAACCACAGCTCCCGCCAGAGTAGCTAGTGGAGGTTCCCGCGTCTTTGGCATGGTACACTCCATCTCCGTAAGCGCGTCCGTGCTTGATGTTCTTGAAATGCAAACCTTCGCGGATGATCATGTGCCAGTTGTAGAGAGGTGAGCCGTGCCAAGCAAAAATGGTGGGATAGCTGAGATTGAGTCGTTCGGTGGTGGAGCGTACTTCTGATTTGAAGCGAGTCTCTTTGTCCGGAGCTCCCATGGCGAAACGGAATTGCATGTAGCCTTCCATCCCGTGCAGGCGCTCTTCTTTGTGGGTGCTGCGTCCATCAGAGTCCTCGCTACTTCCACTTTCGACTTGCATGATGCAGGCTCGATTGCTCGCGATGATCCAGCGCAAGAGGCTTGTAGCAGCAGGTGACATTCGCGCGGTCCAGTTTCTGAGGTCACTCGAGTTTTGGCTGGCGAGGTAGCTTCGCATCTCTTTGACATCAGGTAAGGTATCCAGTAGCTTGCAGATCACCTCATACTTATGACTGTCTTGGAGTGATTCAAACTCTTGACTGTAGATTGTCAAAGACGCGGTGGCCCATCTCGGCGTCGGTGCAGGTGTCAGTGTTTTCTCAGAATTCGTAGGTTGTCTCGGGGAGCGTGCTGGTTCGATAGGATCAGGCCCAGCAGCGGTGAGATCTGCAAGAACGACAGGCTCGTCAATGCTAACGGTAGGGTAGAAGGTTGTCTCGGAGACTCGACAATGTAGTTCTTCCTGCTTATCGAGAGATTGTTGTGTACCTTTACACCCGATGACGATCCACTGACCACGGTTTATCGGACAACCACCCTCGGGTTTGCTCTTGAACATGATCTCAAGACGCTCGCGGTCAAATTCTATTTCATACCTCTGATCCTGCTGCTTCTCAAACGCTTTCTCCAGGGGTCGCTTGTTCTTGGGGTCATTATGCTGTTCGAGACCCGCGGCGTTCGGATCTGTGAAGAGAGGAGGAACTTTCAGGTTCAGTCCATTCGGGAGGTCTTTGAGTTTCTTCGTTTTTGCACTGGCGTAGCAAAACGAGACGAGCAAGTCGACAACGTAAGGCTGTGTCATGATCTCATGTTCAATGCTCGGCCCTAAGCCCAAGGCCATATACTGGAACAAGCAGAGCGGGTTCTCACAAACATATGGTTTGATGGCTTCCAGTTGACTGTCTAGCTTGGTATGACAGACCATGCAGAACTCTGTGCAGCGAGCGAAGTGTCGGAGGGCAAATTGAACGGCGAGGAGGGGGAAAGAGTGCTTCGTTACATCTCTCTGGCGATAGTGGTCGCCCTGCATGATGTTGGGAAAAGACTTGTGAATTGTCTCTGGCTCGTAGTACTTGTCCGGAATCGCGTCCATGTTCCATCCTAAGATTGCGCATTGCATGTCGTTCAGACAGGTCTCTGCGCCAGCCCAGTCCATACCTTTGGTACGGAAACGGAGAATTGGCACAAGATTTTCCTCCAGGAATTTCGAAAGAGGCTTGGAGATGAAGATCTCACGCAAGGCGCTAGGTTCCGAACTGCTGGCGACTTCCGCATCCTTAATGCTTCGAGCCGAGCTGAGCGAATCGCCGCGAACGCGCGTGAAGGCCTTGATTGCCTCTTGTAATGTTGGCTTGTACTTCTTGCTGGCACACACGCGTATGCCGAGATTCCCTTTCAGGGATTGAGTATCGAAATTTTGGAGTTGCTCGTTGGCTTTGTAACCGTTGGGGTATTGGATGAGCAGGCAAAAGTAGTCCGATGGCTCAACGCGCCACGCTTTCATTGCCTCACAAGAAATTCCGAGCTTTGACATGCGTACCGATACGGTCACGAACGAGCTGTAGCCGTTCAGCAAAGGTCCGAGGTGGCCAACTTTGAAACCCGAGTCTTTGGCAGCACAAAGGTCAGAGCGAACTCGGTCTCTGAATGCCTTGTCGTATTTAGAGCTGATGCCAGTCGTGGGGGTTGCCGGATCGCATGGCGTTTCAGAAATGGAAGCCGCTCCAGCGAAGCCAAAGTCCTCGTCGTCATCTGGATAGATGTCATCTGCGTCTGAGTCTTCCTCGTACTGCTCATCATCTCCATCGAGTTGGGAATCCTTCATGGTCATATCGCCGTCACGGTCCGGGACGAGCGAAGTAACGCAAATGGAGACCATTTCGATCAATTCCGAAACAGTCTTGCGATCAGATCCGCGAATGTTTTGCAGGGTCTCAGCAATATGCGGTGGGGCATCTTCACTGCAGAAGATCATGTATTGGTGTGTCTTGGGGTATTCAGAAAGATCGGGAATCATAGCGGTGATGCTGAGAGCGATTGGTGAGGCATCTTCAGAGGTGGGAGCGTGGATTTCGAACTGGAATTGGCCATCGTCGTCGCCAATCCTGATGTTGCGGACTCCCTTGAGCTGGACATCGCTCTGTGCTTGCTGCAGATCAGCGAGAAACTGTCTGCGCGGCATGTCTTGGTGGCGGACTGACGGTCGAGTTAGCGAGAGTGGACTTGTGTTGCGATTTATGTTTGCATGCGATGTCGATCAAGGAGCGCCGAGTCGTGTCCGTCAGAAAGAGAGACGTTCTCATTCAAGACCCAGTGAAGGCTTGCGCATGATGTATGTGTGAGGCTTTGACAAGGCCGAAAGGTACATGTAGGTAGGAAGTAGTGACAAGCGTAGATGCAAAGTCGTCAGGCAATTGGTTTTAGCGGCACAGGCAGCACAGAATCACAGCACATGCAAATTTGAGTAGCGTCATGTGAATAAGGTGGTTCACCAAGGAGTTGTGGCAAATGGGATGTGAAGAGTGGGTAACCGTGGCTCATGTTTGCTTTTGTTGTTGCCGACTTGAAGTGAAGGAGGAGTAAAGGCGCCTATAGCAAGTCAGCGTGCCCTCGGAGGCTGGCGAGTCGGCCAATCAGCATTCATACCTACCGCAAGGCAACAGTGAAGTAAGCTTATACCTAGTTGGAAAGCTAAAGTTTCCATCACCGTGGCCCACCTAGAGTCAACCACAGATTATTGATACGAGCTACACCCTTCCCCAATCCTGAGCAACCTTTGCAAGATGGCAATCTCCGCAGCCGTACGGACTCAATCGAAATCTCCCCATGTGTCCGATCCCATCGTCCAACCATTCCTACAACCAGACTTCGACCCAGCGACCTTTCTCAACAACTCCCTACCCTCTCTCTCCCTCTCCACCAGACCTCCTCCAGGCACCGCGAACATCACCGAACTCTCCTCTCAAACCCAGTCCCTCCTCGCACAGCTCCATGCCCAAACCGCGCGCCTCTCCGCTTCGCTCACGCAGCTCACGGACGAGATCATCCGCAGTGGAGGCCGCCTAGCTTACGAGGTGGAAGTGCTTCGAGGCGAGACGACAGGTCTCACAGACACGCTTGAGAATGGGTTGAAGAAGGACATCGAGCTCTTGACCCCTGCCCGCAAGGACACCGAGAAAGAGAAAGATGGCGAACAGACCATCGCCGAAAAAGATGCCACCACCGCCGCCAACACGAACACCTCACAAAGTACAGACTCCACACCAGAACAACCCGCCTACCTCGAAAACCTCCGCACGCTCTCCAACCTACGCGAACGCCTCGACAGCGTCATCCGCGTCTTCGGCGCGGCGACCGCTTGGCCCGTTGCGCCCAGCGAAGTGAGCAGCGGCGGAGCGAGCAGTTTCATCAGCGTGTCGAGCCCGGAAGCAAATGAGGAAACCCGCAATCTGGAAGAAAAGGCGAAAGCCTACACAGATACGCTGCGCAGCGAGATTGCCGACTTGCTCTCGAATCCTAATGATGCGGCGGGCCTCACAGCGGCGAGTGCGCGCGTTGAGGAGTTGAGAGTGCTGGCGGAGGTGTGGAAGGGGACTGCGGAGGAGAAGGCAAGGGGAAGAGTTGTGGAAGGGTTGAGAAAGATGGTGGAGGAGAAGCAGAAGAGTTTTGGTAAAGGGAGTGGGAACAAGGCAGGAGGACAGGCCACGCAGCCGCAGAGGGGTGTTGATATGCGGTATGGGGATTTGGATAGTAGGGGTGCGGAGGGCGGGTATGGATTCTTGCAAGGGCTGAGGGACTGGAAGGATGGGATGTACAATGATTGAGAGGGCCGCAGTAGCATTGGCATTTACGGCCAGAGCTTGCGACACTTGGTATGCGTGCAAGAAACACGAGTCCATGAATAAGACGAAGAGAAAGAGCACCAGACACGATCATCAAAACGCATTCCATTAATCTTTGAGCCACGAGGCTGCTGATACGTAGTCAAAAGAATCAACGCAGAAGTCTACACCAGCAACAGCGCTGAGGAGTACATCAGAACTTCAGTTCTTGCGAACCGAGATTACAAAATGCCGCCAAGCCACCAACAGTTCCCATCCACTTCCAAGGATGGAATCAAACCTCACTGTCCAGCTCAATACGGCTGCGGCTGCGCACAGCTCGCGTTCTTCCCATCAGCCTCTCCGATCAGAGAGAAGCTATAAGTCGCCTCAAGAACGTACGGCGCATCACCAGGGCCGAAAATATTCCTCTTCTCCCTCTGCCAAGCAGGTTGATTGATAGCATCGATCCAATCCTCAACCTCCATAACGACACAGCCGTTCTGCTGCACGGTGCGCGGGCGCGAAGTGTCATTGAACAAGCCCTGCGTCTCCTTGAGCGTCAGCGTGCCGTTCTGGCCGGCGCACGAGTAGACCTGGAAGGCCTCCTGCTCGGAGTAGATGTCAACTTGGATGCCGGACCAGGCGCTGGAGAGAGTGGCGACGGGGGCGGCGCGCCAGTCGTAGGGGCCGTTTTGCGCGCGGTTCACGACGTAGCACGTGTCGTAGCCGGTGCAGTTGGTGCCGCAGTTGCCGAGGAGGTCGGGGGAGGAGAAGTTCGCGCCGATTTGCTTGGGGGACGACCAGAAGTCGTTGACGCTGTATTTGTCGTTGGCGAGGACTGTGCCGTTGGGGATGAGGATGCCGTCCGTTGCGATGCGCTGGCCGCTGTACGGCATGTGCAGGGTGTGGTTGAGGGCGAGAGGAGTGTCGGGGTTTTGGAAGCCGTCGAGGTTCCAGTAGGTGTGAGAGGAAAGCATTATGGGTGTCTTGTGGGTGGTGGAGAAAGCTGACATGTAGATGTGCCAGTTGTGGGGAGTGAGGGTGTAGGTCACGTAGGAGATGACTTGGCCTGGGAACCCTTGCTCGCCATCCTCGTCCACGAGAGAGAAGGTGATACTGGACGGGGTGTGGGCGACGACAGTCCAGTTGCGGTAGTCCCAGCCATTGGCTATCGGAAATGTCAGTTAATGATTCGTCTTTTGAGGAACTTCCTTCGATACTTACAGCCACCGTGAAGAGTGTTCAAGCCGCCATGCTCATTGGGATCGGTGTGGAAAGTCTCTCCATCGATCTCGAAGGTCGAGTTCTTGATTCTGTTGGCGTAACGTCCCGGCACACCGCCCAAGTGAGGGTGTTGCTTATCGACCTCGTAGTAGCTGGCGTTGTCGAAACCAAGGACGATATCACGCTCTTCACCGTGAATGTCTTGGATGAAGAGGTTGGTGATGGATGCGCCGTACGGAATGAACTGAGCACGAATGCCTTCGCTTGAGACCTCGTACTTGCCGTTCGAGTCAACGCTGGTACCGTTACCAACAGGCTCAGACGATTGCGAGAAGACGAGGAGCGGCAAAGCCGCGAGGGTGAAGAGACGAGATAGCATTTTCGTTTGGATTGCTCGTTGTATTGATAAGTGCAAGGATGTAAGGATATCGATGTGGGTGCATGCAAGACCGCGCAGCCAGAGAAAGGGAGCCTTATAGGTAGCAAGGTCGCGCTCAGTGACGAACAGGCCTGCAAGACAAAAAGATACCTTCAGTGACAGCACATGCAGTTGATGAACTTCGCTTTAAAGCGGGCGAAATGGACTACTAATGTCTTCAGCTCCTTCTCGAAGGATTCACTCACGGAAGAAGTAGTGACGACGCGTAGAGCATTGACTGCAATGCAATCCGAGTCGCTTCCCCCTCACCTACTCCGCAGACTCGATCGACAGGCACCGTGACGTAGCGCTATATCCAACCGTACTCCTCTTAGCTTACTGTGGTATTACCGTTCTCCGTGTCGCCAGGGAGGCGACCGGCGCAAGGGAGGGGTGTTTGTGCGAGTCAAACCCACAATTCCGGTCTCTTCAGGTGTTTCGACTATCTTCACTGTCTCATGCGTTTGCGCGAAAGTTGATACCTTCACTTTTACGGTTTAGAGTTCGAATCACGTAAGTTATAAACCGGTTGTTCTCCCGAGCTACGTCGGGTCCTCCACACATCTGGGGCCCCGCGCGCCCCGCGATGTGAATTTTGCCGGCCGGGAAGGAAGGCTTGGATGGTTCAATCTCTCTGCGGTCCAGGGCCTCGCTTAATGAGTGATGTGGAAATTAGTTGGACGCTGTTTAGATTGACGGCTCGATTATTGTATACGAGACGGCAGAAAGACAACTTGTGCATTGGTGACTGCTACCGATTCGATTTATTGCTGGACTGCTCCTCGACCTCGGCTGTCTGATCAATGGTACATTTCCTCCTAGTGTACCAATTCCATCTCACAGTTTGTGTACCGAGCTATTACGACTCCATCTTCGGAAAGTCTTCCCTCTATAATAAAACAAGATTCCAAACAAGCACCACAGCGTAATCAAGCTCATGTTCGTCATGATCGGAGGCACAAAGCCAGACTTCTCCACCCAAGGAGTGATGAATCTACAGAGGTTGCCCCCAAGTTAGTGTCGTTTTTCTCAACATGTTGTCTCACGTCAAGTCACCGGGGTAGCCTTACTCGGCGAATCCGTATCCCCAGAGATTCTTATTGACAGTAATAGCCACCATCAGCGAGCCAGCGACAGGCTTGTACGAGTCGACGGCGTAGGTGTTCACAATGGCCGGTAGCGCAGCGACTTGGATGCCAGCGCATGAAAATCCGATGATCACAATCGCCTGCCACGGCCATTTGTTCTCGTACCCAAAAGCGGTGACGAAGTTGCCGAGCATCATGATGAGGACGTATGGAACTACAGAAGAGGGCCGCTCGTCAGTATGTGTGTATCAAGTTGTGTAAGGAAAAGCTTGCTGGCATTGAACATACTCATGGCTGGTAGACGCATCTCCGGTTCTCGAATTCCGCCATTCTTCTTTGTAGCTCTTGCGCTCACCCAATCGCTCAGCGGACCAGCCGTTGCAAGGCCAATGAGAGCGCCAGCGAGAATGGCGAAGTTCATGAAGCCGATACTCTGACTGTTGAAATTGTACGGCGGAGCTGCAAAATTCTGGCTCTGGGTCAAGTTGATGGTAAGGAAAGAGCTGCAAGACCATGAGATGACGAAGGCGGCGAACTCGACGATTGGAAATGCAAAGAGTTTCCAGGGGATCCAGAGATCGAGGAGGATGGCTTTGAATTGGTGGGCGTTTGGCTGAAAGAGCTTCCACTGTTGCTTGCTTGGAGTGCCTTTTCCCAGGTACGGGTCTCGCTCAGCAGTTGCTTGTTTGCTCAAGTCGAGGTTCGTGTTCTGGGTGGATATGCGTGTAATCTCTCCTGAAACCTTTTCCGGGTCGCTGTTCGCGGATCTGATGTTTTCACCAGACTCGGTGGGAGACTGTTTGGTCTCTTTTGCAAGGTTGTTGATCATCTCTGTGGGATGCAGACGATGCCCTATTCCATTTGTGTCAGCAAAAGCTACCACTTACTATGATGAGATCACAATGCGCCTTACACTTGGTTTCTGGAAACATGAAGATTGTCATGAGTAGCGATAACCCGATGAGCGCCGTATTAAACCACCAAAAGCTCCTCCAGCCGACATGAAGTGCCATGGAGCCTGAGATGATAGGGCCTACCATCAGACTGCCCATGTAAGAGACCCAATAGAGTGTATTCCAGAAGCCACGATCGTGGAGGAAGAAGATGTCGGCGATCACAGCCGGCTGAAGCGTTTCTGCTGGCCCGGCTCCTATGCCATTGAGCACGCAAGCACCCATGAAAGAGCTGTAATCAGTAGCAACTCCTCGCCAGATGGATGATGCCAGACAAATGATTTGAGAAGCGATATAAACCGGCCTTCGGCCAAAAGACGAGCTTATCGGTACCCATATGAAATTGCTGAACCCGAGTACCAGAATGGCCACACCGGTGAACGCGACAACATCGTGGAGGCTGGAGTCAAAGGCTGCGGCCAGGTCAGGGAACATAGGCGCGAGTGCCAACGGTCCAAAGCCTTGCGTAAAGGTGACACTTGTTGATGCGGTAATACAGCAGGCCTTCCAGAATGTCGACCAGTTAAGTGGGTCATGCGGATCGTCTGAGGGCTGCGGGACAAGCACGCCTGTACCGCTTTTGACGAAGTGATGAGACCCGACGTCTGTCATGACCTCCGTGCCTGGTAAAATCTCGGTATGGAGCTCGGCTTCAAGAGCATGAAGCTCCTGTGCTCAGTATCAGTAGCGATAGTGTCAATGAGACTAACGTTTGGAACATACCCGTTCATCATAATTCATCTCCATCTTGAGGAGCGACCCAAAGTCAATCGATCGACTTCCAATGAATTGACTGCCCAGCTAGACAGGATATCTTTAGGTCGACAATAGATTCTGCAGTCTGAACAATAAGTATGAGAAGAACGGGCTCAGGCGCTCATTCTATCAGAGAAGCGCAGAGACTGAAGCTGGTGACAGCAGCCTTATAAGTGACAGCTGCGGGCCAGATCAAGTGATGCTTTTTTACCTCGTGGCACACACATGATTTGCGACCACGGCAGATGCATCCTGAATTCGAGAACAGAACAAAACCTCCTAGTCCAGCATCGGTAATTCGGTTGCACCTCACAGGTCGTGCGGAGTATCTTCATGGGACCTGCCGCTGAGCCCTTTAAAACCCCGGTCAAGGCGTACTCGTGACTTACCATGAATCAGTGTTGACATGCTTGCAATTCAGGAGAATGATCAATGAAAGAAGGCAATGGCACCGCAGTATGGTGATCCATTAGTATACGATATGAGCGCGAGCTGTAGCATTGTTTTCCAAGACTAGGCTCGTCGATGTGTGTGGAAACCGGCGGTATCGACGAGTGTTCAGACCGGCAGATATCAAAACACACTTGCCGACCGGCGAGAGCATTTTGTAGGTACCTAGCTTGAAAGGAAGGATCCTGATGTGATGAGAGAGAACAAGCTTTCGCCACGTTCTCCCCCGCATTCGAGATGTTCTCCGAATGTTTGAAGAGATATCGTGTCCAACGTAGGATTGTTCAGCCTTCAAACTTTCCGGAAAGAGCTGACTCGTCGCAGCCGGGCAGTTTGCCTGATCAGAGTCCTCCAAACAGCGTTGTGATCGTGATAAGGCAAACGACCGAAACAGCAATGGGATATTCAGACATCAGCGGCTGATGCAGTCCGTCCATCTCACTTTAATTAGCAGACGGGAAGCCACAAACCCAGGCGACAACAATCGCCTAATAGAGGAGCTTCGCAATTACGGCGCTTATTATTCACCTTGGAATCATCGCACCATGTACGTGGTCATCACTGGACAAGATCTGAATCTCGCGTGATGAAGAGAAGTCTAATGTGGATTGGTGAGCTTAATTCTTGCAGTTTGTTCAGCTTCAAGGGTGTGGGTGTTACGTGTCAAATTCCGGATCTCGCTTACGTTCTCGACAACCATCTTCAACAATGATGCCGCCCGTGGCCTCCGTGTTGGTCGGATTTAATTGTCGCCGGGCCGTCTCTATCAGAGTCACAGTTGAGGCTTCGTATATTTGAGTGCGCTTTGATCACCACTCACAAGAGTGTGATTTCCTCCGGCAAAGCGGCTCGAGCGGAATCAAATCATGCCTCCCGCACTTGGGACGCTCTATCCCTGAATGATATGTCGGGAAGAGGGAGAAGTGATTCACCTTTTACGCTCTTGAAAAATCCGTCAGGGAGCATTGCAGCCCAGCAACTCCAGTGGCATCCATCATGAAAGCATTGTTGACGACGGGAGAGCGGGAAGCTTATAATAACCTCACCTTGTTTTATTAGCTAGGCAGACAGCCATGTCCATCGCCTTGGGCTCATCAATTTCCTCTCACAAGAAAAGTCATTCTATGAATGAGTATGGTGCATTTGGCAACCTAAGCCGAAAAGAGCCCACTGAGCCGAGACATTCTTCACGCCCTATGGACAATTGCTGATTAAGCCGGCAGGCAACCTAGGAGGTAGGCTCCGGTACAGAAGCATATATTCCAGGCGCATACTTCATCAAACCAACTGCGAACGTGTGGCCATGTATCTAAGGAGACTGTCAAACAGAGGCTATAGCCTAACTGCGAGCCGACATTGGTGGGTTCTTTTCACATCCTAATATTACTCCTAGAGTACTAATCACGCTGTCTATCCGTGTAGCATCTCACCAAGGGTTACGAACATCTTATATCGAAACAACGCTAGCACGCATCCACATCAAGCTCCACCACCAGTCGATTATACCTCTTTGGACAATGACACCACTCCAAAGTTGCCGTGGAAAGCCGCTAGACCGGTCTCTATCACAGAAAGCCCTAATCCCAAATGGAGATATGGATCTGGTGCCACTGACAACGGCGAATCTTTGAGCAAAGTCCACATTGAGATTGATCCGTTCGAAGAAGGAAGGCCGATGTTCCACAACTATTCGCTTCTCGTCTCTGGAATTGTCCCTCGACCAATCGGCTTCGTTAGCACAGTCTCGAAAGACGGGAAGAAAAACCTTGCACCATTCAGCTACTTCCAATGCGTCGATCACGATCCTCCAGTGTTCGTGATAGGGTTCTCCGGTCGTCCTGATCGCCCCAAGGATACTTTAACGAATCTCGAAGAAACCGGAGAGTGCAGTATAAACATCGTATCGGAACACATGATTGAAGCAGTCAATGCTTCGTCTGTGGATGCGCCTCGCGGCACTTCCGAGTGGGCGATAACAGGATTGCATCAAGCTCCCAGTAGCACCGTCAAACCACCTCGCGTGCAAGAATCGATATTCTCGATCGAGGGTCTTTTAATCGACGTTGTGGAATACAAAACATCGCGACCCGCGACAAGAAACCACGGAAAGCTGGCGATCATTGAGGCATCGCGGTTCTGGGCCAGGGAGGATGCCATTGATGAAGAGCGAAAGGATTTAGATTTGAACGTGCTCAGACCGGTTGGGCAGTTAGGAGGCAAGTCATACGCAAGGATTTCAGACACTTTTGAGGTTGCAAGACAAAGCTGGAGGCGGGCGATGGAGAGCGACGGACAAAGACTGATGAGACTCACGGAAGAGGATACTGGAAGCTCGGTACGATGATGATGCTTCACTTCACTTTAGTAACACCAGGCCTCTTTCTTCTTTGGCGTAAAGCAGGAGGTGTGAATGCATTGCACGTGAACAGACCCTCCTAGATGCTCATGAGAAGTACGTAATGCTTTGTTTCTCTTTTGCTTCTATTGTCTCAGCAGCATTCACATGTATTCACGTTCTAAAGCTGTAGTCACATGCAATTAAGCATGAAGCTCGACACTTGAAGCACGTGCAGCTGCTGCCTCCCATCACTACCCACCTCCGTATCCCAATGATAAGCTGTGTCATTCTCATCATCATCACCACCACGACATGAACTCAATGGCAATGGGAACAATGCAGTCCTCTCGCCCAGCAACCAATGACAGCATCAACGACGACTATTACAACCAACAAGACACAATCCTCGCCGCAGCTGCTTTGGAGGGCTCAGGCTCGGTGCTGCACGAACACTACTCGTTTGAAGAGTACATTCACCGAAGAGGCACTTACCTGGGCAAGTTGCCAGCCTACTCCAAGCTCCCAAACGCTTGCTTCATTGCCCGACGCCACGCTGGAGAGATCTTCGACGATGAGCAACAGCTCCTAGACGTCGAAACAGTGCGTTCCCGTGAGCTCGAGCACGAGTTCGATCCATTACTGCCTCTTCCTACCACGTCCAATACTGCGACAATCGATAACTTCAAGACTTGCCCACCGCGAGATACGATCTACGAAACTGAGGACGGTCTTCTGAACAAGATGTCGCACTTTCCCACCCACTCGGTCGTCGATGCCGATCACTCGAATACCGCAACTTCTCCAACCGCTAATGTTGTTCTGAGCAAACAAAATCCAATGCAAGCGCGCTATCAGCAGGCCACGGCTACTGGTATGAACACGAAGAACCCTACGATTGATTCAGATTTGGCCGATCTTGTCACACCAGGCTTTCAACAGAATGCTACGTCCTCTCAGTCCATGTCGGCCCAACCTACTTATCCTTCATTCGGTGCCAACCTCCCCGCTCCGCCAGCTAGAATGACTCCTGCTTTGGCGACTAATCAGTACATGCCCTCCAACCAAACTATGGCACAAATCGCCAACCCGACGTCAGTGAATGAGATCGTCGCGACCAGGAACTCGATCTTTCTCAGGGCCAGAAATGACTCAGCTATCGGCAACTCTGCACCTCTCAACATCCCCACGACCTCCAATGCGCCACAATCCTTCACTTCTCCCGCACAAAAGACTTTCACTCCGGACCCTCGTGTTGCTTCTATGGCCAAGTTTGGCATCGTGAACGATGTCAAGGCTGCAAAACACACTTCTGCCCAAGAGCCAGAGGAGCAAGCGGGATTTTCAACCGTTGCTGGGAGAGGTGTTGGCCATGCTGCCTCGGAGACCAAGGTCACTTCTGATGCGCCTGTCGTGACCGCCTCCAACAGCGTCAAAGAGCCTTCCAAGACTGTCGAGCCCGCGGAGCCTCCAAAGAAGCGCCAGATGCTCGCCCGCGGCATCGTCTCCAAGCCCAAGACATTGACCAATGAATCGACTGTGCAGCAGCCCAAGCCCTCCATCAAGCCTGCTGCAGCCAAAGACGCCACTCCACGCATCTCCAACTCGGGCAAAAAAGTCACCATCACCAAAGCCCAGAAACACCTCGAATCTGTCATCGCCGGCACTGCCCTCCCAACAACCAAAGCCGAAGCTCAAAGATTCGCCAAAGAACACCACCAGCGCCTGCTCGCCGCCCACAACAAAGACAAGCACATCTCCGCCCGCCGCGCAGCGAAGATCACACCTGACCTTCTCCCATATTTCTTCGAAGCTGCCAACTTCGACACAGATGCCGCCAACGTGCGCTGCATCTGCGGTTGCGTTGACGAGGAGGGCGGCGAGCTGGGTGATCAGATGGTGCAGTGCGAGAGTTGCGAGGTGTGGCAGCACTACGCTTGCGTACTGCCTGGTTTGCGCGAGGAGGATGTCGAGAAGCTTGGCTCGTACGAGTGTACCGTCTGTAATCCGTGGGCTAGGAGGTATGTTCTTATGAATTTGCGCAAGAACAACGGTAAGGTTGCCCTCCAGAAGTGAGCGCATGAGAGAGTGTTAGGGTTGTGATGGATCAAACCAGTGCAAGGTGACGAAAGAACGGCGACTAAGTAAATGAAAAAACAAAGTTTGCGATGAAGAAAGATACCCTGAAGAAGTACAGTCGTAGTCTAGCCTGAATGAATATGAAAGTCAAAGTTCCCTCTAATCATGTATATGCACTCACCTGCTTGAAGTCGATGAAGACTATACAACTCCACGCTCGCGGCCACCACCACTTTCCCTCAGCACTGTACCTGCTGCTACCCTACGCATGATTTCGTGCTCCTCCTTTCCAGCACCATCTCGAAAGACCTCGTCAAGCTCTTCCAAAGTCCTGCCTTTCGTTTCAGGTACAAGCATGTAAGCCCAGATAGCTCCGAGGAAGCAGAAGCAGGCGAAGAAGACGTATGTGCCAAAGCCGGCGTATTCTATCATGGGGGGTGTTGCGACGCCCTATAATTTCGTCAGTATCAATTCCTGGGCTAGAGCCTGCGAAGCAAAAATGTCCTTGAACCTACTACGATGAAGTTCGATATCCAAACGGTAGCGGTGGACAGAGCTACGCCTTTCGAACGTTGGCCGGTGCTGAAGACTTCGCTGGGAAGTGCCCAGGCGAGACATGAGTATGAGACGCCGTACATTAGGATGTAAACGTCTATGGCAAGTCAGCTCAATTTTATGTACTATGTTGTCAGATCGCATGCCTGAACTTACAAGCCATGGCTACGCAAGCCCAACCAGCGACTGGGTTACCAGGCCAGTCGTGAGAGAAAAGACCGTACACTGCAGATTGCTGTCAGTACAAGCAAACGGTCTTGATGGTTACCACCAAAAACGTTGCGCATCTAGTCCACCAAGACAGAATCGGACACATACAGCAAGCGATGACGATATAGGGTAACCCCATTCCAATAGCGCCCCAGATCGCCAATGATCGTCGACCAATCTTGTCGATTATCACAAAAGCCACAGCAACCGCAACAATCTGGCCAATATTAAGTGTGCCTGCAAGGATGAGGGATAGATCTTCTTGACCAAGCGAGGTGAACAAAGTAGGTGCGTAGTAGATGAACGCATTTACGCCTCAGTATTGTCAGCACTCGACCCCAGCAATTCATAATGACCTGGCTCCGCACATACCGGAAAACTGCTGGAAGAATGCAACACCGACACCAACAGCGGTGCGACGCCAGATCGTCTTGTCGAACAGATCCATCCACGTCGAGAACTCCAGCTTCAATCCAGACTGGCCAGGATGAGCTTTCTCCAGCATGACATTCTTGAACTCGATCTCCGCGAGGATCCCACGCCATTCGGTGATCACACGCTCATCATCTGTTGGAAGTTGACGTAGCTTTGCCAGGCTGATAATAGCGTCCTCGTTTCGACCGACTAAAGCAAGCCAACGTGGCGAGTATGGGAAGATGTGAATGCCGAGACCAATGCAAACAGCTGATACCATTTGAAGACCGAAGGCGACTCGAAAGCTTGCCTCGCCGTCGATATATTGCGTACCGTAAGAGATCCAGTAGGAGAGCACGACACCACTGACGATAGAGAGTGATTCCAGAACCAACAATGCACCGCGCAGTTGCGGCGGAGAGATCTCAGCAATGTACAAAGGAGCTCCCAGCGCAAGCGTTCCCACGCCGACTCCAGTGATCGTACGTCCAGCTACCAGGACGGCATAGTCAGGAGCTGCAGTTTGCATGATAGCTCCGATGTTGAAGATGACGGAGACCACAGATAAAGCCCACTTGCGGGAAATTTTGTCCGCCATCCAGGGAAAGAAGAAGCATCCGAGGAAAGCACCGAGCTCGAGCATCCCCGTCATGAAGCCCTTCCAAAAGGAAGAAGACCCAGCTTCGGGATCTAGACGAGGATATGCTGCATGGAATTGCGGCATGACATTGATCACACTGATCACACCTTGGTCGTATCCGAACGAGAAGCCGCCCAAGCTGGCCAGAAACGCAGCTCCGAAGACGTAAGGATTACTGGCCAGACCTCTGATGCCACCTGGTCCATATGACACTGCATCCGCGAGGCGATCCGGGAAGTCTGCAGTGGGAAATTGTGTGATGTCCGACTTTGTGTTTGTGGTATGATGCGTGGGTACCTGCTCGAGAGTCTCTGCACCAGTGTACTCGGGGACCTCGTCGAGGGAGGATTTTAGAGCATAGTCTTTGCTGTCCATAATGATAAGGTAAAATGAAACCTCTGTGGTTGAAAAGCAGGGATAAGAAACTCAACTGTTGTGATGCCTTCGAATAAGTAGCATTGAGATTTATTGCAGTCCCATATCAAAACCCGAGCCTATGATGGACCGAATGCCAGACCTACCTTCCTCATGCTCACCTTTGGCGGCTTGGAAGCCTCTCTAAGTCATACAAGGTTCGCAGTGAGGCTCCGATCACTTGATGATGCAGTGTCGTTGCATAGAGGGTGGAGTTAGCAATCGTGGAGCGGAGACTGGGGCTCTGTGGAGAATAGATTGCAAAGCACGTGATTGGCTCTCTTCTTTTGTGGAGACGTTCGCGGAGCAGCGAAGATCATTCGAGCGGGAACTATTTCCTTAAGTTGTGAATATGGCAAGTCTTCTTTTGTAAAGTATACTGTCAACATACTTGAGATGGCATGCATCTTGCATTAATAATATTGATTGAATGAGCCGAGGCTATCTTGGCCTCCATTGACGACCCGAAGCCGATTTGTATCGCCAAACTGATGCTGCTGGTGTAACAAAGCCCGACAGGATCTTTGCCATTGCCAAGTATTCACTGCGCCGTCTCCTCCAATTGTTCAAAGAAAGCACAGTGTTGACATGCTCAGGGTTTTCCGGCGACATGCATCTATGCCATGGGCATTCGAACGTCGAAGGTGTGCTTGATGATGCTTGCTTGAACATAGGGTCGTATTCTCTTCTCCTTTCTGATCTGGCGTTACTCGCCCTGGGGGGGCTCATTGATGATCGTGGGTAACATTGGCATGATCTGCTCCAGAGTCATGAACGGCCGTGGCACCACTCAGCTTCACCAAAGTCAGCAACTGCCCGTCCACAATGCGATATTTTGAGAACTCACATAACGTGGGTGTGCATCCTCGGCCGACTCCAATGCGTCATTTCCCTCACCCGGAGCGTTCAAGCCCTTTTCGAGGTCGTGCTCAGCAACCGGAGTAAGCGTATGAGGCTCTTTTGGAGAAAATGCTTGCGCTCTAGTAGGGACGGTGCCTGAATTGCTTATACCACGGCGGTGGCCCAAAACATTCTCGCCACGGATCGCCAGAGCAGTCTCCGTCTCAAGGGTCCTGACGAGCTTGTAAATGCCGGCTGCGAGGATGCTGCCAAGAATTGGGCCAATCCAGTAGATCCAATGATAGCCAGGAAAATGGTGAGTCGCAACGGCAGGGCCAAACGAGCGAGCTGGGTTGAGTGACGCTCCAGTGAAGAGACCACCGGCAAGCTGCGCAACAAGTAATGATAGCCCAATACCGATTGGCGCAATGAACTACGAAAACATCGTCAGTATTGCCAACACCGCACGGTGGAAGTCGCTTACCGTTCCCTTGTTTTTGTCGGCAGCCAGCATGAAGACCGAGAAAACGAATGCAGCTGTGAGCAAAACTTCGATAACTGTATCGTCGTTGTTAGTGAGACTCAAGCGAGCGAAGGATGATCGAACTCACACAATCCTCTGACGACAGATGTTCCATGGCCAAGTACGGTCTCCGCTTGCAGACTTCCGGGCAACAAGCCACTGACCAATTCTGCAGCAGTCATGCCGCCCAAAATCTGGCTGATCGCAACACCAAGGCCTCTCTTCCAATTCAAGCTTCCGACTAGACACATTCCCAACGTGATCGCCGGGTTGAACAGAGCACTTGTGATGCGGAAGAAGACCCAGGCGTTGACCGCAAGCGAGAAGCTGACACTGAGTGCCTGGTACAATAAATTCGCGCTTGATGTAGACGGGGAAGCTGGAGCAGCAGTGCCAGCTGCGGTCGGTCTGGAAACGAGCGAGGTGTTGGCGACTTGGCACCCGGCGAGGGCAAAGAAGAGGAAGAAAGTCGTTCCGATGAATTCTGCAAGGACAGCGATGAGGGCGTTATATACCGTTTCAGAGAACGGAAGCGCAAAGCGCTCGCGAAGTGAGCGTTTGAGCTGCTGCAAGATGTCTGTCAGTTTCCCATGGCAGGCTTCGTATCGTGGCAGACTTACATGCGAGGCCATCTTGTGGTCTCTATGTGAGGTTCTCAGAGTGGGGTTTCGTTTCGTGGAATGGAGAGTAGAGTGAGTGGTATGAGTTGATGAAGCGAGGGTTGAGAAAGATCGAGGATGGTGTGGTGAGGTGAAATCAGGCAAGCACGTGGTGTCCACAATGGGAGGCAGGCGCATTCATGCTCACATGCCAATCAACCAGATTGCCTGACATATGATTCCACCCCCGAATGTAGAGATTTGCTTGTGGCACGAACATGCAAAACACGTCTAGCATATGCGGCATTTTCCTTTCCTTGCGGTCTTTTGGCTGCCAGGGATGGCGTGAAGCCGTTTGGGTCGTCGAGTGTAGTGTTGTGTGATCGGTTAGAAGAACAATACAAGGTCGAAAATGGCCGTCGAAACAGATCATGCTCACTTATGCCAATCGAATCCTGGTCGAAACCTAGGCCGCGCGACGCCTCGAGTCCTTGTTGCTGCTACAGCTTTGGCAGCGCCGAACTCATCCGCTCTCCTCGACCAACCGTTGACTTCCGTCCAATGATGTAGGACATATTCAACGTTTCCCCTCACATCTTGTCCAAACCGTTCAATTATGGTCAACCCTCGCAACTCGTTTGCGATTCTGAACCCCTGAAAAAGACCTTCCAAGTCACCGCTGAGATGCGTGGATGCAGACTCTTGGGAAGGATCATATATCAGTATATGATAGGCTTCTTGCAGATCTTCTAAACGATATCTCTGCAATCTGTGGCTTTCGGACGCGAAGAAAGCGAAGAGAACCTTGAATGAGTCGTCGGAGACTTCGATGTTGATCAGATTTAGCTCTCGTAGCGACCCAGCATGCTTCCGCAGGAATGCAACAAGATCTGCTATATGCACGCTGAGTCCACCGAGTTGTAATTTGCGTAGTTCTTGAAAGTCTGCGAATAGTGCAAGCTTATGCATATACTGGTGCCTGGATCTCCATTGGAGAGTGCCGCTGACTGTCTCGCTCGCTGGAATGCAGGGCTTGCCTAGTCTATACCAAGAGAGATCAAGGTACTCAAGGTTCTCGCATGACGCTTGAATCTGCACAAGACTGGTACAATGCTTCGAATTCACAACTTCCTCTTCCTCGACCCTCCTAGCTTTCTCCGCGAAAAACTCATCAATGGCTATCTCCAACTCGCTATCGGTTTGATGATCCTCGTAGACTGAGTTCTGTCCAGCATCAAGGCTCTTTCTGTCCATTTTACGATCTGAAACATTCAGAGAGAGAGTCTTCAGACTCTTGAGAGTTTGTTGAAGTCCTGACCATTGGTCTGTGAGTGCAGTAAAGGTATCATGCAATAAGCTGCAATTTGCTGACTGCTCACCCCTGAGTATTCCCAATGTGTGAATTGGCATCGCACTCCCAGACAGGGCTGTCGCCATGGAGGAGAACACTTGTACTGCAGGCTCGAAAACCAGCTTCTCGGATCGTTTCTTTGCTTTGTCTGATGGACTTCGAATGGTGGCATCATCGTTATAAACGACCATTTCAAGTCGTAAGCTTCGAAGTCCGAGCAACGGTCCAGTTTCAATGTTTCGGAAGGCATGGGACAGGAGGGCCACGTCTTCACCTGTCCTCAGCATATCGTCATAATCGGCTTGACGAAGCTTCAGTATCTGGAGATCCTCATATATGGAGAAGCTCTTCGTCAGTGCAGTACCTCCCAAGGTCACCCTTTCCTTTGGGGGGATTGGGATGATGCCGTTCATATCGCAGCCAGATTTGACGTGTTTGGATGATGTCTTCCAAGCAGGGAACGTCGTGCACAACACCGACAATGGTCAAATCTTCCATAAGACGACCCAGTTGCCTGCCTTCCGGCGTAACTTGAGTAGAGCTTTCCAACCCGGACCGCGTGAAGTCGACATGCTTTTTGCGGATGAAGTACTTGAAGTGCCCTTGGACGGCGAAGCGATCTCCTTGTTGACCAAGCGCAGGTTTCGGATGTCGTCTAGTTTGAGTTACTCGAGAATCGTGTTAAGAATCTCATTGGCGACGATGTCAAGGTTCATCTGCGCCATGCTCGTCTTCAGATTACTGTCGAGCCAGGTCGAACTCTCTGTCTTTCGCCAATTCTTTTAGCAATGCAGTTGGACAGATAAGCTGACGTATCCTTAGCAAGACGTGTGATCTTTGTCAAACGACTCATATCAGGATTTTTGACTAAACCGCAGGTGTCTGGAAGACGTCGTCTAAGTGGCATCTGAGAAGCAAAGATGAGTGGGAATGCCCGCAAAGAAAAGAGCGAGCGGACAAACACAGGAGTATGAGACCAAGCCAAACAGGTCGTACAACACATGTTGTGCAACCCCGCCCTACTATCTAAGGTACCATTGGCTACTCCTAGGAGGCACATATGTGGCGTCATTGAATAGATTGATTGAAGGCGCTTAGAAGTCTTGTTTAGCGAAGCGACACCGTGTTGGGCGTCTCCTCGCCCTCTCTCAGTAGGAAAGGGGAATTTATTCATCATGCCTCGATCCGCAATCTAGTGTCCATTGGCATTTGATCGACTTTGAACCGGCAGTCCATCCCAAAGATCAAAGGTTTACAAGTACTGTCGACTTCTCAGGCCGGGTATGACTGTTGAGAGTCGGGGCGGGGGGAACATTCCATGTGACGATATCAGCTAATTGGTGAGGCCAACGTGAAGAAACATCGCCTTGGCATGGCACAATATATCAGATACGGTGCCCTTTTCATCTACAGAGTTCTTGGCATGCATAAGGTAAGAACATCAAATCCATGTACAATTAGATCGTGATTCAACTGTAAAACCCTATAGGGTCGATCGTATCAAAGACCGGCGTGCATTAGAATGCCTAGAATGAGCGGACTACATATGAGAGACGTGAAACCTCTTGTCCGTTGGTCTTTGTCGAGCTGAGACACGATTGATCATGCCAACAAATGCTCAGTGTGATTGCCCAAATAATCGAAGGGTTAGGGTTAGGGTAATCATTTTGCTTTCAAGCAAGAGACTTCCAACGACTGGCTCGACCTTCGTTACATTTGTGAGTTGCGTCGAGCGCTTGCTCTTAGGTTGAAAGCAAGTCGGTACACTAATCCATTGATCAAAGCAAACAAGTCAAAAAACACTTGAATCACAGTAGTGCAGGTCACATAGATCAACCGCGCAACGATATTGGTATCGTTCTAAATTTTCGAACCAAGAATAGGTGAAACGACAAACGGTGTGCAAGATCGTGATTCCATCAATATTCCATTGAGCTATCTACTCCACTTTCTAAACCCTCGACAGCCAAAAAGTCACTGTCTTCAAATGAACCCACGCTCCCAGAACCAAGCCGAAACCCCAAAATCCGGCAGTGGATATATAGTCGTAAAAGTCGTTAAGAAAAGCCAGATGCAAAGACCCCCGTTCCCACCAAGAAAACCCCCAATGCCAATCCGTTCCAAATATCCCATGCCCAAAGAAACGCCGCCCGTGCCGTTGTACGCCATATCCCAATCCCCAAACCGACCCATCAAAAATTAAACGTATACTGTAAGCCGTGTCCGTGATCGATCGTCCCGTCCCATCCAGTGCTGTGCTGTGTCTCCCCAACCCACTCCTCAACCCAAAAACTCAAGCCTGCCAACTGGCCGCGACGCCACGGCGTCCAGGCCTCGCCGCCCTCCACCTCGAAGGCCTGTTCGGACGGCTAGGTCTGTTGGGCCTTGAAGGTCTGTTGGGACGGTTTGGCCTGGCCGGTCTGGCGGGGCGTGATGGGCTTTCGTTAGAGGATGAGGAGGAGTCGGCGGAGATGACTTCGGAGGATGAGTCGGAAGAAGAAGAACTGTCCGAAGAAGTGTCTTCTGACGAAACGACGTTGGAAGTCGAGCTGCTGACGCTGCCGCGGCAGAGGTCGCCGAGGTCGGAGCTGGGGTAGTAGACTCGAGGCATGCCGCCGCCCATGGGGACGTTGATGTTACTCTGGTCGTCGACGCTGAGCTCGGTGCAGGAGAACAGCTCTGTCACGCGGGAGCCGGATTGGTACCAGGAACGGATGGATCGGGTGTAGTTGTCGCCTTGGGAGCCTTTGTTGGAGAGGACGGTGAGGAGCTTGGCTTTCTTGACGGCGATGGTGGTGTCGTCGGTGTGCACGACGTTGGCCGCGGTGGTGAGGAAAGATTGATCGTCGCGGATGGCGTTCTTGCGGGCTTTGTTGAGGTTGGCGACGAGTTTGTACAGCTGGCTGTCAGTGTTGTAGCCGGAGAACCAGAGCGCTTCACGGTTGTACGGGTCATTGGCGCCGCCGCGGGCATCGTAGTGTTGCTCCTGACCTTGGTACAGGATGGGGATGCCATCGGCGACCATGGTGTACGTGATGACGTTGGCGGCTGCGGCAATGTCACCGTTTTCGGCCGGGAAGCGCGGGTTGTCGTGGTTCTCGCTGAAGGATCCTAGAAGAGAAATGTCGTTGCAGGTATTCTTGGTCTCGTCGATTGACTCGGCGAGGTTAGACATGCTGCCGCTTGTGGTCTTAAAAGCATTGATTAGTGGGAAATACACTGGGTAGTTGAACACGCCGGGCAGGTAATTCTGATAGTCGCACACGAGGTCTGCGCCATTCTGAAAAATCTCGCCGACCATGTACATGCCACCCGCTGCATTAACGAAGCCGTCCCAGAAGCTCTTCTCGACTTGCAACACGGTGTCAACTCTCAAGCCGTCGATCGAGTAGTTCGATGTCAGGCTTTCGATCCACGCATTGTATCCATCTCGAACAGGTTGACTGGAAGTCTTCAAGTCGGGCAAAGGCACTTGCGATCCACCTACCCAGCACTCGGTGAGTTGTGCCTGTATGAAGAGTTAGCTGGATGATCTATTTCCGTGTTGCTAGAATTTATATCATGTTAACTTACAGTATCACCAAGGTCATTGTAATCAATCTCGCAGTACGGTGTGTTATAATATTCCTCACGATTGAAAGGGTTAAATTGGGAATAGTCGACCGTGTCAGGCGGACCATTCCAGCCATTGTGATTAACAACAATATCAACCATAAGATACTGCAATCCAAGCGTCAGCGAATCCGTTCCAAATCGATCGATCGAATCAAAATCCAACTTGACAAGGCAAGACAAGAAACATACCATTCCACGACCATGCAGCGCCTGCGCGAGAGCCTTCAAATCGTCCTCGGTGCCAAAGTGGGAGTTGACACTGTAAAGATCCTGCTGCCAGTAACCATGGTAAGCCTCGCCATACGCGGTGTCGCCCTCGATGTTCTTGGTGACGGGCGAGATCCAGACGGCGTCGAAGCCCATGCCCTGGATGTAGTCCAGCCGGTCGATGATGCCTGTCCAGGTCCCGCCGCAATACTTCCCGTCTGCTGTGTTGCACGTGGCGGTCGTGCTGCCGTCCGGTCGGGCGAAGCGATCAGTCAGGAGTTGGTAGACACTGCGGCTTCGCCATTCTGCTGGGCTGGCGGCGAGGGTGGTCGATTGGTAGAGCGCGAGGCTCAATGCGCCGTAGACCAGCTGAGAATGCATTGTTCGATTCGTTAACTGAAGTGGCGTGTGAATAGGCAATGAAGCAGAGCCTAATCAATATGTACCATTGATGGTAGGCTTTCAAGTCGGTTACCCGTCGTGATTGTGAGACAACGCACGGTGGTCGTGGTTGCGGTAGGTGATGACGATGATAAGCGAAGATGGACGATGAAACCAAAAAGTGACTATACATGGGAACGTTCCACCTCTTTATGGTGTTTCTGAACGTACCCTTCACATGTCTCCGACCCGCTTCCCTTGTCACAGATGATCAAGAGAAGCAGGCGCGCATATCAGCCAGCAGCTGCTAGGCGGAGCTACTCGACCACCTTTGTCCGCATTAGTTCGACGACGGTCTGGAAATCAGAAGGAGGCAATCCTGGCGCCAATCTCATCTGTAGAACTAGTCTTGGCGCTTGGTTCAAGCAGGTGGACACGAGGTATCAGCGCTTAACACAGTAGTCCGGTTGCAAGGCTAGATGGGAGAAGGGAGTCGTGCATCGATGCACGTTTTCGAGTCAAACAGTCGTCACGCACGGTCGATCTCTACGTGCCAACATATCCGTGGGAGAGGGGCTGACCGCAACGGGACCACGCGTGCGACTAGCCGTAGCTCTAAACTGTAGAACATGTTTTTTCCTTGATCAGCTAGTTGTTTGTTGCTGGTGGCACGCAGTCGGCCGGTCGACAAAGAGGTCTCGAAAGTTGTCTCGGGGCGGGCGTAACCGGGGTCAGTTTGAGATTTGCCGGCCGTTGAAACCATCAGGCTCGGCCTTCCATCCTTCCAAGGACCCTTCTACTGGATGTAGACTGGTAGAAGCATCACGGAGACAATAATCCCTCGACGCAGGTGTCGACGGCTGTAACGCTGCAGAGGCAAGTGTTCGCCGCACATCACGTCCCGAGTGGTCAGACCTCGACCGCCAGATGACAGTATAGCGGCGTCAGGTAGCCGGGCGGCAGCAGTAGTAGGAGCCGTGAGGCCTAACGGGCATCCAATCCTGTGCTGTGGACACTGTGAGGTCAGGACAGAGTGACAACGAAGAAGCAAGGGGCATGGAAGAAGGAAGAGGCCCATCGCAAGCGCCACGCGCGAAATCGAAATCCTCCCGACGACCAATTTCCAGCGTCGAACCACTCACAACGGCCAGCAGGCCAACGCGCCCCGGCTGAAACCAGACGTCACCTCCTCTTCTTCCTTGCGGTGATACAAGTACTCGATACAAGTACATCCAGCCCGTCACGACGTCCGGAGACTTCTGCACATGCGTGTCAGGACG
>MSJI02000639.1:0-43508 GCA_001931905.2 Cladosporium sp. IMV 00045 | reverse complement strand
TGCCCGCCATGGTCCTCCGCCCTGCGCCTGGGCTCCTCGCCGGCCTGGCCAAACCCTCCACCACCCTCACCACACAGGCCCGCCGCAACCTTCAAGACGTCGCCATAACCCGCACCGGCAAGCCCATCATTCGCATTTCTGGCGGCCGCAGCTCGCTCGGCGGCCACACTGCCACCGTCTTCGGTGCCACCGGTTTCCTCGGACGCTACATTGTCAACCGCCTGGCGCGCGCAGGATGCACCGTCGTTGTGCCCTTCCGCGAGGAGATGGCCAAGCGCCATCTCAAGGTTTCCGGCGACCTGGGTCGCGTGGTCTTCACCGAGTACGACCTGCGCAACACCGACAGCATTGAGGAGAGCGTGCGCCACTCCGACATGGTCTTCAACCTCGTCGGCCGCGACTACCCCACCAAGAACTTCGACCTCGAGGACGTCCACGTCGAGGGAACCCACCGCATCGCCTCCGCCGTGGCCAAGTACGACGTCGACCGCTTCATCCACGTCTCCTCGCACTCCGTGCACCCGGACTCGCCCTCTGAATTCTACAAGACCAAATACTACTCCGAGCGCGTGGCCCGCGACATCTTCCCCGAGACCACCCTGGTGCGCCCCGCGCCCATGTTCGGCTTCGAAGACCGCCTTATGCACCGCCTGGCGGGCGCCACCAACATCCTCACCGCCAACCACATGGCGGAGCGCTTCTTCCCCGTGCACGTCATCGACGTGGGCGAGGCGCTCGAGAAGATCGGCTACGACGACAGCACCGCCGGCGAGACCTTCGAGCTCTACGGCCCCAAGCAGTACAGCATGAAGGAGATCTCCGAGCTCGTCGACGCCGAGATCATGAAGAAGCGCCGCCACATCAACCTGCCCAAGCCCGCCATCAAGACCCTCATGGGCGTGCTGAACAAGGCCCTGTGGTGGCCCATCGGCTCCGCCGACCAGGTCGAGCGCGAGTTCCACGACCAGTTCATCGACAAGAACGCAAAGACCTTCAAGGACCTCGGCATTGAGCCCGTTGACATTGCCAACTTCACTTACGCTTACTTGGTGAGTTTCATGAAAGACTGTTCGGAGACGATTGAAAATCAAACACTAACTTGAATTCTTTTTTCTCTTACAGCACGGCTACCGCAGCGCATCATACTACGACCTCCCTCCCATGTCGGAGCGCGAGAAGCGCGAGGAGAAGAAGTACCTGCACGTTCTCGACGACCAATAGAGAGCGAGCGAGGCGAGGCGAGACGAGACGAGGTGTATTGGCAAGGAAAGGGCTGGAGAATCTATAGAGATACTCCTGGTCCCCAATTTATGTTCGTTTTTCTTTTGTTGGCTGTGTGAGAGCGTGTGTCGAAAGAGCATAGGTATAGATGTTCCAATTTTCCTTGTTTTATATCTCCTCCGCGAAGAAGGGAGGGAAGAAAAAGAGGAACATTTGGCTCAGATGTGGTTGTACATATATCCCTCTACAAGAAATATAAAACGCGGAAAAAATACAGCAACCCTGACGTTCCCATTGCCCGAGAGAACGTGGGAAGAGAAACGCCTCATTCATGTTCAAGGCAAAGTCTCTCTCCTCATCCTTCGGCTGTGTCTCTGTTCAAAACGCCTTGTACCACCCCTTAGCCCAGGAACGAAAGAAAGAAGCCCTCCCGCGGAACATCCAGGATCCGAAGCACCATTTTCGCCGACTCCAATGCGGAGGAAGAAGAATAAAGTAAAGGAAACCCATGGCCATAACCCACCCACGGCAGGACGCCTCTGCATTCATCTCATCCAAGTCAAGCAACGCTCTCACAATTCAAACCCCATCGATGCAATAGAACAGCATATAAGCCTCCGCGGCCAAAACCTCCCTCTGCCCGACCTGCACGACGACCGAGTCGTCGAAGCGGAACCACTCGTCGCCCTGCCGCGCGTAGGAAATGTAGTGCCCGCTGTCGATTTTGCCCTTGTGCACGATGACGGAGGAGAGGGTGTAGACGGGCTCGACTTTGGGCGGGTCCTTGCTGCTGCTGTTGGTATCTTCCTTGTCCATGTCTTTTTCTTTTTCGTCCTTCTTGTCCTTGTCTTTGTCTTTGCTGTTCTTCTTTTTCGTTGACGTGGTGGTTTCCTCGTCCTCGTCGTCCTCCTTGCTGTTCTTAGGCGGTTTGGGCCCGGCCGCTGTGTAAGGGTCGAGGTTCAGGGTGAAGGGGAAGCGGACGCGGGTGTCGACTTTGCTGCTCTGGGAGAGTTTCTGCGAGTGCGAGAAGCGCTTGAGGTGCACTGGCAAAACGGGCGGGAGGGAGGATAGTTTGAGGCGCTTCTCGGCCTTCTGCGCGGAGGCGCATTTGCGGCAGTGATAGCTGTCGCTTGAGAGTGTTTCTGGCGCCGTGAAGCGGTCCAGGCACTCGGTTAGGTCCATGGGCTGCGCTTCTTTGACGGTCGTCGTGCCGTTGATCATGCTTAGCTTCTTCTTCTTGACGCTCACCGTGGGGCTCTTGATATCTAAGCTGAGGTCGACGAAGGGGTCGTACGTGGCTGTGGTGTTCTTGCAGGCGCCGCACGTTACTGTGGACTTGAGGATGCCCGCGAAGGTCTGGTGCACGATGCAGTCGCAGGTTTTGGCGTCTTTGGCCCGCGCCGGCGTGCTGACTTCCTCATCGTCCTCCCCCGTGTTGGCCGTGTGCAGGCTGTTGAGGATGAAGCCCAGGTATTCGTGCGCGTCTTGCTGACTGTAGCCTGCCAGGTTGCCGCCGCCTTTCCAGCAGCCTTGGAGCATGTGCACGGCGCCGTAGCCTTCGTGCTTTTCCTGCCCGTAGAACTCTGTGAAGATGTCGTCCAGGGCGCAGGATGTGCAGGCTTCGCGCTCGCATTCCGAGCTGCGGTGGCCTTCGCTGAGATAGTATGTTCGCACGAAGGGGTTGTGGATGAGAGCCTGTAGGATCACCGACATGAAGCATGTCTGGCCCATGTTATAGAGACCGCGTAGCCCGGTCGCCGCGCATGGTATTGAGCCGGAGTTGGTAGCTACCAGGCGTTTATCACCTGGTTCGGTGAAAATAGTGTACTTGCGCTTGCGCGATACGCTGGCAGATCGGATCGCTTCAAAAGTAGGGTCGTATACGAAGTCGCGGCATTCGTGGCACAGTATGAAGCCATTTTCAGACTCGACGGCTATTCAAGACTGTCAGCAACCATCACCACGTGCTCTTTCTCTTGTATGTCGTATACTCACAAAATGCATGCTCTTTGCGATGTCTTTCCCCGTTGATGCTCACGTTGGGGCACTGCAGACAGAGATAGGTCGCCCTACTCGTCGGACTTGCGCCATTACTGCTCTTGTGTATATTCCCACTTATATTGTTGTCGTTGTGAATCGATTGTATGAGGCGAGTGTAGCCGTCGGTGGCGGGTTGGCGGGCGGAGTTGAGGAGGTTCTTGATGTGCTCTTGAGAGTGGGTGTTAGCCTAGTTGCTTGACTCAGGATCTGTCCATGTCCATACGGCATCCAAAGGTCGTCTGAGTCGCCGAGTTGGGACTCTTCGCCTCGCTCACAGAGCCTTTCTTGACCAGCTTCGGAGAGTCCCCCGTTGGGGTGACGGTCGTGGTGGACATGTTGGAGGCGCTGTCGGTATGCCTTGCAGCGGGTGGGAAGATGGATCGGAGCGATTAGCAGGCGAGGCTACATCCTCTCGCCTCCTTTAATCGGTGGATGAATGTCGATTTTGCGCCTGCGCGCGCGAATAGCCGATGTCGATGATTGCGCTCGCTGGCGCGTGTGGTTCCTGGACGATCGACCTGAGATTGTGGGGAAAGAGCAGAGTGGAGCTGCGTGACATGTGAACATGAAATCAGGTCGCACGTAATCGATAACGCGTTCCTATTGCTACTACATTACATGAGGTATCGTTATCCTACATTAGATTGCACTATTCTGTTTGCCGCGGATGGTGACGTCTCAAATCTGCAGTGTTTGCTTTAACAGAGATACATCCTTAATCATACAATCGAGGATAGACCGCCAAAAGACAACCAACATTTCAAACCATGACACTCTTTTTCTCCTCGCCTTTCCGCCTCATCCTTACGAAAGTACTCTCCACTAGGAGACTGACACCGCCAAACTCGATGTACTCTGGCTGCCTGTCCGCTGGGAAAGGCTGCATATCGAAATGTAGCACCAAGTACGCCAACATGAGCTTAAGCGTATTGGCAGCGAAGAAGCGACCGGGACTGTACAAAATGCAGGTTAGCATGGAGTCGTCACATACCAGCAAATCCAAATCTTGACAGATTCAAAAACTCACCAAGCATGCCTCCCCAATCCAAAAGGAAGGAACTTGTCCGAAATCTGCACCGCACTAATCTGGCCCTTCTCTGCTGGAAGAGCAGTGGCTTTCTCTTCTTTGGTTGCATCATCTCCCGAAGATAGCGGATGCGCAAAGTGAGCCGCCTGTTTGCCAGCTTCGCGATGTCCAGCTGCCATGTCAGAGTACCTGAAGGGTTGGAAGGTGCTCCAGTCCTGCCCTTCGCCCATCCAGTCCGACCGCTGCATGAGTCGCGTGTGCATTGCGACGTGGGAGCCTCGAGGTAGGTACACTCCTTCGGGAGTTGTGAGGCCGGCTGGTGCGACGACTTCGCGCAGCATGGCATCGTCGAAGGAGGGGTGAAGGCGGAGAGTCTCGCGGAGGACGGAGTCGTGCAGTGGCATTTGTCTGGTGAGAGTTGGGGTTTCTGGTGCGCCGGGGAGGATTTGAGATGCTTCTTCACGGAGAGCGGCGAGAGTTTCGGTGCTGGGTTCGTGCGTGAGGAGAGTCGTGATCAATGTGGTGAGAACGGTCGTTATAGTGTGGGTTGCTGAGAGATGAGGTTAGACCGGTTGTGAGGTGGACGAACGGATTGACTCTTACCAAAGAGATTGAACAAGACAAGTTTGTTAGCAAGATTCCGTGAATCCATCTCGGCAGGGTCATTGCTATGAACCGACTGCTCGACAAGCCACTGCATGAGATCGTTTCTACGATCCTCAGCATTCTTGTCAAGGGGTTCTCCCTTTGCCTTAGCCTCTTGAATCATCCTAATCCGCCTCGCCACTTCCGGCTCATACATGTTTGCGATCTTCCTCCTCCAGAACCACGTCGGCAGGCTCAGTATCGGCATTATGAACCTCTGCAGTGGCCCAGGAATGAACGATCGAAAGACAAGCCCCGTCAAGCCAAAGCAGATCCACCACCTCGAGACAGCGTGGAAGTACTCCTCGCTACGACAAATAGGCAAACCAACAATAACTCGATTCGCCACGCCACAGACTGCCTTTCGAATAGCATCGACGATCAACACGTCTTTCCATTCATCACCTGCATCCTTGCCCGTGGTAAAATGGAGGTCGAAAGCGTAACGAATCTCGTCCAGAATCTCCGGCACGCAAGCGTTGATTTGTCTCGTCAGATCCCTCCGGATGACCGTGAAATCGTGAATGAAAGCGTTACTGGGACCGGAAGCGAGCCATTCGAGAGCTAGGACTTCGTCTTGTGTCTTGGTCGCGGCGATTGCGTTCTCTGGTTGGTGAGCGAGCCATTCGGCGTCGCTGGGTGGTAAGACGACAGAAGGCCAGTGGAGCGAGGGGCGGACGAAGGGTTTGCCTTTGCTGCTGTACTGCTGGAAAGTCAGTCAGTTTTCTCTATGTGTGATATTACATGTAAACTTGCTTTTGCCCATCCCTCCTCGAGATTCTGTCTTTCGTACTTGAGAGCAACAAGGGTTGATCTGAGCTTGGGAAAGAAATTGTCAGGTTCTGTCCGGCCCAGGGTATGTTATCTGGCGCGAAAGATATGCGATGCAATTGAAGTGGGACGATCACCAACATAGGTGTGACCACCGTCAAAGCAATGCCGGCAGTTGCAGTTGCAATGCCATAGAAGAGGATGTTGAGGTATGAGATGTCCGTTGGGAGAAGGTGTGATAGCATGATGGGCAGTTGCCTGCCTTGTCAGGACAAGACAAGGCTTGAAGAATATAGGGGTATTATGGACGATGGTGAGAGCTTTGTACTTCCAGGGTAGAGATACTCACGAGGTGTACAAACCAGGCAACCAGTCTCTACTCTCTCTGTACTTATGTAGTAGGGTAGGCTACTGCATTCGAACGGAGGTGTATGGAGCGCCGTCTGATCAGCTGGAAACACCGGTACTACTGTGGTCAACACGAACATGAGGTCACGCCATGGCTGAGCCAAGTATTTTCTTGTTCGCTCGTTGGTCATTCAAAAGGAATGCAGTTCGATATCCTAATTAAGCCTTCGTGTTATTGCAATGCAGCCAAGGGCAAGGGAGCGACTTTCTCCGAAGAGTCGGCCACAAGTGTCAGCCGAAAGCCGACTTCATGTTTGCCCACTTCTACGTTTGACCGATGCTCCTGTTCAATCTTCATCTTGTGTACAATTCGATTTCTCGACCAGTCATCCTATTACGTTATGGTTAATGACCCACTGCAGCTCGCTTTTGTACAACGATCCTCAACACGATTAATCGCCATAAGAGGTGTAGAGATGCTAGAACCAACCCAGTTCTCTAATACCAAGAAGCATCTTGCGCTGACACCACCCAATCCCGCTATCCAGGCTTTTCTGGCATACAATTGAAAGAAGCTCTATTAAGATTCCACAGTATTGGCTGAGTCTCTCCGTACGTCGAACCAAACATCTCGTGATCATACTATCAGCCTTCGTCACATCAAATGCTTTTCAGCGATGAGAAGACTCGACTAGAGCCGGATACTCTCCAGAGGGGCAGGGATGCTTCACGCGGTCTTACCTTCATCTCTCGGCTCAAACATTACTTGAACGTTCCAGAAGAGAGGTGAACCCAACGACTGAACCCGACGACTGACAATTTGGCGATAGTGGTCAGAAAAGATTACTTGCCGGATGATGATCTCAATTCTCAACATCAATGACCGAGAGGATCAGCACATTATTGAGCAGAAGAAACTTGAGACCAGGTGAAGTTGAGATGAGTTTTCTTTGGAACAAAAAATACATTCAAATATCACCGTTCGCCTTATAAAAACAACACGTGTATGCACAGTTACTGAAAACAACCCAGGCTCGTCCTGGGCTTTTGGATCCTCCCCACGCATCCCCTTTGGATATTGTCTTTCTTTTCGTCTTCTTTCATGTGGCTGAACGCGGATTCAAGCAGATCACCAGTGCAACTGGATCATGTAATATCATGTTTCCTTGCTCTTGAATTCGTTTAAGCGGCGTTCTTGGCCATAGTGTTCAGGGCAGAGCCGTTCTTGAACCACTCGATCTGGCCCTCGTTGAATGTGTGGGAGAGGGAGATGTCGAAGGTGGAGCCGTTGGCGGGGTGAACACGGAGGGTCATGGGCTTTCCGACGGCAAGCTCGGTGCAGAGAAGGTCAACCTTGTCGTCGGGGTTGATCTTGTCGTAGTCCTCGGGGTTGGAGAAGGTAAGCGGGAGCATACCCTGCTTCTTCAGGTTGGTCTCATGGATACGGGCGAAGGAGCGGGTGATGATGGCGAGACCGCCGAGGTGGCGGGGCTCGAGAGCGGCGTGCTCACGGGAAGAGCCCTCACCGTAGTTCCAGTCGCCAATGACGACCCACCTGATGCCCTTGGACTTGTAGTCACGGGCAGTGGCGGGAACGGCGTCCCACTCACCGGTGGTGAAGTTCTTGACCTTGTTAGCCTCGCCGTTGGCAGAGTTAATGGCACCAATCAACATGTTGTTGGAGATGTTGTCCAGGTGGCCACGGTACTTGAGCCAGGGGCCAGCGGCACTGATGTGGTCGGTGCTGCAAAAAGTCAGTACTGCGAACTTTTCTGAAACCGATCAAGAATTGAACTTACGTGGTCTTGCCCTCAGCCTTGAGGAGAATGGGCAAATCCTTGGCATCAGCACCATCCCATGCGTTGAAAGGAGAAAGGAGCTGGAGACGGTCGGAAGTGGGAGAGACGGCGACGTTGACGGAGGCGCGGTCGGCGGGAGGAGCCTGGTAAGTGTCCATGCCAGGGTCGTAGCCGTTGGTGGGCAAGCCGTTACCGGTGGGCTCCTTCAGCTTGAAGTCCTTGCCGTCCTTGTCCTTGAGGGTGTCGGTAAGCGGGTTGAAGTTCAGGGTGCCGGCAAGGGACATGGCGACGACAAGATCGGGAGAGGTAACGAAAGAGTGGGTGGCCGGGTTGGCGTCGTTACGACCGGTGAAGTTACGGTTGTAGGAGGAAATGATGGAGTTGGGGGTTCCCTAACTTTGTTAGCTGAGAACGAGATCGAGGGAGTTTGGAGCTTTGCAAAAACCTTTTGAACGTCCCTGCGGTCCCACTGTAGTTGATTATATTAGCACAAGAGCATCATTTGGTTACGGAGAACGTTGTGTTTCTTACCTGACCAATGCAGGGGCCACAGGCGTTGGCAAGGACCATACCGCCGAAGTCCTCGAGAGTCTTGAGCTGACCGTCACGCTCGATGGTAGCGCGGATCTGCTCGGAACCAGGGGTGACAGTGAACAAGCTCTTGGACTTGACACCGTGGGAGAGAGCGTCCTCAGCGATGGAGGCGGCGCGGCTCATGTCCTCGTAGGAGGAGTTGGTGCAAGAGCCGATGAGACCGACCTTGAGCTCCTCAGGCCAGCCGTTGGCCTTGACGGCCTCCTTGAACTTGCTGATGGGGGTAGCAAGGTCGGGGGTGAAAGGGCCGTTGATGTGAGGCTCAAGCTCGCTGAGGTTGATCTCGATGAGCTGGTCGTACTCGGCACCCTGGTCCTCCCTGAGCTCGGCGGCGTACTCGCGGGAGAAGTCACCGATCTGGCTACGCTTGGTGGCGGCCAGGTAGTCGTACATGCGGTCGTTGAAGGGGAAGAGGGAAGTGGTGGCACCAATCTCAGCACCCATGTTGCTGCGAAAGTGTTAGCGGATTGAATGTAGGAGGAAGGAAAGTGCGAAGCCTACCAAATCGTGGCCATACCAGTGGCAGAGATGCTGTCAACACCAGGGCCGAAGTACTCGACAATGGCACCAGTGCCACCCTTGACGGTGAGGATACCGGCAACCTTGCAGATAATGTCTGTACAGTGTTAGTCGAAACAAGCCAAAAATCTCCAATGTCAACTAAACTCACCCTTGGGCGCAGTCCAGCCGCTCATCTGGCCAGTGAGCTTGACACCAATGACCTTAGGGGCCTTGAGCTCCCAGGGAAGACCAGCCATGACATCGACGGCGTCAGCTCCACCGACACCAATGGCGGCCATACCGAGACCACCAGCGTTGGGAGTGTGAGAGTCGGTTCCGATCATAAGACCACCGGGGAAAGCGTAGTTCTCAAGGACGATCTGGTGAATGATACCGGAACCGGGCTTCCAGAAACCGATGTTGTACTTGGCGCAAGAGGTGCTCAGGAAGTCGTAGACCTCCCTGTTGATGTCGTAGGCGCGGGACAAGTCCTTCTCGCCACCGACCTGGGCCTCAATCAAGTGGTCACAGTGGACGGTGGAAGGAGTGGCAACGCTGGGCATGCCGGCGCTCATGAACTGGAGGATGGCCATCTGGGCGGTGGCATCCTGGCAGGCAACTCTGTCGGGGCGGAGCTTGAGGTAGCTGGAGCCACGCTCGATCTCCTGACCGTGAGGGTCGTCCAAGTGAGAGTAGAGAATCTTCTCGGCGAAGGTGAGAGGCCTGTTGTTCAACCTCTGCCTGACAATGCCCAAGTTCTCGCTCATCTTTTGGTAGTTGATAAAGTGGCCCTTCTCGGCGTTGGTCATCTCGACCTTCTTCGCGAGGGGGGAGTCCTGGACGGACGCAAAGGTGCGGCGGCCCATGGCGCGCGGCTGCGACGAGCATGTCAGCCTGGTGGTTCTTCGCTGGGTTCTTTCGCTGGGTTCTCTCGAAGCCGCGCCTCCCAGCGACTTGCTTCGACAGGAGGCGCAAAAGATTCTGGGAAACATACCAACTGCCGCGCAGCGGCTCTTGCAGACAGCATGATGGAATCTGCCCGTTTACCTGACTTGTGGGGGTTCCCAGAGCTGTATTTCAAGGCTCTGCAGGTCCAACAGCAAGCCCAAGGTTGTTATATTAGGAATTGGTAGGAGAGAGGAGAGTGTGGTGTAGTTTAGTTGGTCGTGTGGCAGAAAGCAGCGGAGAAGAAGCTGCTTCGCGCGGGCTCGGCTGCTAGTGCAGAAGTCAGCAACACCAGCTGTCTGATTGGCTAGTCGGTTCCGTTGGCAACCCTGCACGTTTTCGTCACAGGCGTTGCTCTGCAGCCTTTCCGGGCACTTCGCCGAGGCAAAAGATTGAATCAAAACGATGTAATGGTTCTGCTGGATGCATGCTATCAGGAGGAACGTTTTGTTTTTTGCGATATCGCTCGTGAGCGCATGTAAGAAGCAAAAACACGTGATCAGTCAGCTATCTATCTCCCCCCATTAGACTTCCCACGAGGATCCGCTCGACCGGCTTGGGCCAAATGTGGTCAGCCAGCCGCGGTTGACTTCACGTGAGGACGTGCGTCGGGACCACTGCACAATCGCCACGACCGCCGAGGCCAAAGAACAAAGCCAGGCCAAGGAGCACTTTCGGCTATCGTCCGTCTGCTATCCGGCGAGCCGGAAGTACCCTGCATACATGAACTACTGCCTTCGCTCTGCTTTCCACACAGCGCGCAAACAACATGAAAGTGCTGACAAGCGGATTCCCGTGGAGGGCTCGGGCATGCGCAGTCATCGAATTCGGCTCCAAGGAGATTGAATCGTGATGGACTTTCCTCTAATTCCCTAGCATAGCGGAGACATGGCGGAATGGCGGATGTGGCCAATGTGGCCAAAATAGTGGGTGAAACAGCCTGGTCTGAGAGCGGGTGAGGTCGCCCGGGAAATACTCGGCGCTGGCTCTACCCGTGGAATTCTTTGAGCCGTGGAACTATTTTCGCTTGGGAGTATCACATGTGAAAGGCAAGCGCGGAGCGGCCTGGAACATCGCTGCAAAATTCTTCGTGTCTGCAGACCAGCATATTCGCATCGGTAGCGACAATCGGTATTTCTCCAAGACGCCACTTTCACCATGCCTGCCATCCGTGGAGTCGACTCCAAGAAGAAGACTCGCCGTCACACGCGCGACTTCGACCAAATCCACGCCGACCTACACAACAAACGCCATCTGGAGCAATTTCACGAGACCAAGGAGCGTGAGGACCTGCCCGCATTCGGCGATTTCTACTGCATCGAGTGCGCAAAATGGTACGAGTCGGAGAACAACTTCACTGCACACAAGAAGAGCAAGCCGCATAAGCGCCGGGTTAAGCAGCTGAAGGAGGAGCCATACTCGCAGAAGGAGGCTGAAGCAGCTGCTGGCTATGGTACAGATTTTGCGAAAAAGGTGGATATGGAGGATTCGATGATCGAGGAGTGAGGCGGGTTCAAGGCTGCGAATGCGAAATTTTTTCGCATATCTTTTTTGGAGAATAGGCGACAACTCCGACTACGACTCGATTTCATACGCCTACTTCAGCTTGAAAACTTTCCAAGAAGATACCCCAGGCTGAAAGGCAGGACTATCATGCCAACATTCAGCATCGTCTTGCCGAAAAATCCGGATTCAACCAACATATCGCCCGTGAAGGACCTGAATTTCTGGAGAAGGTGACCTTCATCTTGGGGGCATTCTCCATGTACCGAGGATTCTTGGTCGACATTTTCCTCTCCTTCGCTTAACTCTGGTCTGTGGACGAGAAGGCGGCCTTTATCAAGCACGTATGATAACCCTGGTGCATCCGCCACGTCAAGCGCCACTTTCCGAACGATACGAGCCGGGTTACCAACAGCGACGTGGTAAGGGGGGATGGACTTTGTGACCAAGGATCCTGCGCCAACCACGCAGCCATCTCCAATGGTCACGCCGGGTCTATGCAGTCGCATTAGCATTGCAAATAATGGTCATAAGATCTTGCTGGACTCACAGCACAATCACACCGCATCCAATAAAGCAATCATTTCCTGTGCTCACGTTTCCTGCCAAGCTCGGACCCTGTCTGCCCTGCCTTTCTCTCCAATCGATTGGATGCGTCACGCCTAGTAGTCTCACTCCAGTTCCAATGAGCGTATTGGCGCCAATGCTGATATCGATCTCTGGCGAGTCGACAATCACGGAATCTCGATTGATGAAGCAAGTATGATGGATGTCAATGTTCGTCCCGTAGTCGATATGGATCGGCCCCTTGATCATTGGGCATTCTGCGTCGATATTGGTGTTACTGGGATCGACAATTCTAGAGAATCGTCAGCATTTGATCTTCACATACTGACGCAGGATACGAGCGTACGCTTTCCAAGCCCGACAGCGTTCTTCGTTCGAACCATCGATTATTTGGGCATTGAACTCTGCGCAAAGAATGGAGGCACGCTTGCGCAAGTAACGGTAGTCTTCATTTGCGGCCGGGAAGGATATCAGTGCGGGTTTTGTTGCTTTTTGGACGGCTTGCGTGACCGAAGTTCTCTGTTGAGAGTGCTCGTCGGGTTTCGTTGGTGCTGACATCCGGACAGTGTTCGTGGACAGGAGACTTTTGAAATTGATGTTTGGTGTCTGATGTCTATAGTGACCCTCCTCTTCAAGTCAAGGAGATGTTGCAGTTTGCTATATTGACCGAAGCTTAAATGCGAATGGCATATTCACTGCGGTCTGGACTTTCATTTCAGTGAAATGAGCCTCACACTACAATAGCAATGATTTGACAATTCATTGTCGATGGGCATATAACCCTAACCCTATCTCCTCCAACAGGCTCGAAGGACATGGCTCGATCAGTCAATTCTCAATTTATTGCAGGAATGCAGAGTGTGCCAGTAATTCCACGATGGCTACACTAAGCTACGAGCCATATGTATGTATACGTTGTGCAATAGAGATCAGGAGCCGGTTGGGTCTCGTAGTCTCTTCTACATTCACGATGCCCGGCATCGATGCAAACTTCGACCCAAGATCGGTATGAAACATTGAAAACTCCTGAAAGTATGATGTGAATTACATTGGAATAACACATTGCAACATGGCTGATCGTTTACTATGGTTATTGATCCATCCCATACCGCCATTGTTGTTGATGAGCTTGGTCGTGCGGTCAGCCCATCAAGTCATCAAACGATCGCAAAATTGTAGGCTTAAGAAGCCGATGCATCAGATCGTTCATGGGGCAACATCACTCTTTGACGACATTCGCTCAGATCAAAAGCCGTATGCCATTGTTGACCGATATTCAAATGACAGCCAATGCTATACATAAAAATGATCTCATGATTTTAGTCGCAACGACCCTCTTGATCAAGTGCAGCGCCCGCCAGACCTCACAGGCTTGTGGTGAAGTTCTACAACCGCCAACATCCGCCAAGCCGTCCGTGCGCTCCAGCACAGCACACCTTTTCGACTTTCTCCAACGTCAAACCGCGGATTCTAGACGACCACGCCAAACGAAGCCGACACATAGCCCTTTGACACGAGCAAGCCGTCGCCATGGCCAGTATGTTCAGAATCCGCGCACAGGGAAATTTGCCGCAGTACTGACCTTTTCCCACAGAGTCAAAGAACAGCTCCCAGCACAACCAGAGCAAGAAGGCTCACAAGAACGGGTACGAACGACCTCACCTCCGATCGCCCTCCACGACCGCGCCATTGCACCCCTGAACCATTCGCTGGAGGACGATGAGAAATGGCCATGTACAACAGGAGCGAGGACTGACGAGAATGCGCACACAGCATCAAGAAGCCGAAGACCCACAGATACCCTTCGCTCAAGGGTACTGACCCCAAGTTCCGCCGCAACCACAGGCATGCTCTCCACGGTACCATGAGGGCCCTGGTACGTCTCCACGATTCTCAGAAACACGACCGCAGACTGGATGCTAACAACCGATGCAGAAGGAGGTTAAGGAGGGCAAGAGGGATGCGGCGTAAGCGACGACCTAAGGAAGACAAAATTTTCTAAGCAAAACAACTTGGGCGTTTACGATGGCAAGCCGGCACCTTTTTTGAGTTTTACGGGACTGTTCTGCGCGTAGCTCAGTTGAGGTGGCTATGAGACCCGAATCCTTCAAACTTTCCACGACCCGGCCTCACGTTTTCTGGTTTGTACTGTTCCACGCTTCTCTCTTCACGACCATGGCTCGTTGAGGCTTCTTTCAAATGCGCTGCTTGTACAGAGCGCAAGGCATATGTGTGTACAGCGTCGAGCCATCTCCATGTTCGACAGACTGAAGGATTATCTTTACGTGCCAAGATCGAGTTTCTTCGGGAACTGCCTGCTCATTACCAAACACCAGCGTTGATTTTTCTGTCTGCGTCGGTGCATGAAGAGGTGGCGACATCTAATCCAGAAGGATGTGCTTTGTTCACAGCAATCGTATGTTTCATACATAATGCAATAAATCAGAACTCGTTGAATCACATTTCTAGTCCCAAAACGTTCAAGCCTCTAGTTCATGCATGCAGTATGCGGCTTTTTTTTTGCCCAAGATATAGCAGCGGACATGCAATTTGTATACACGGAAGGATGTGTTACGAAGAAGAGAATGTAGTAGCAGCCTTCTCGTGTCGTCAATTGTAGGCTTCATGCCCAAGCTCGAATTAACCTAGAGTGTTCGTCAGTCGAAGAAGTCAGGCAGTTGCGCCTTCCTTTGTGAATGGCTTCGCGCTTTCCTTGGTGCTCACGTTTCTTATTCCAACGCCATATCTCTTGCGCACCCCTCGCATTCACTCCAAACCCACTCGAAGAGGCACACAACATCTGCGAACTATCACCCCATTCCATCGTCGCCGAGATGGCGGACATCCCTCAATGGCGCCGCAGGATCCCGCCTTCACGATCACGCACGCCCATGCTGGACATGCCAGACCCGGACCAAGACACGCGCCCATCGTCTGCCATGGCTAGCCGACCCCCGACACCAAAAAGGGGACTTCGACCGAAACTGTCGTCTTACCTGTCGCAGCCTGGTCCCTTTGCCTCCTTGATCAAGCCAGAGCCAGAGCCCGAGGCTGCGTTGTCCGAGTATCGCGAACAACGCTTCCCTTCCTGGGTCGTGGAGGACCCATACCCTGCACCTAGCCCCGACCAACTGACCCACGCCATTATGTGCCGTTTGATGTCTCACCCATACGATGCACTCGAGCCGCGATTCAACGGCACACTCTTGCAAATCTTCGAGGCGTACAGGAATCTGGCAGATGAGAAGAATCAGCTACAGGAGAAATTAGACGAGGAGTTGCGAGGTCGACTTGCTGAACGTTCGGCCATGCAAGCGACCGAACGGAAGTGGGAGGAAGAAAAAAGGACCTACAAAGCCGAGATCAAGAGACTGGAGCTCATTATCGCGAAGGGCAAGCGCGGCGTTGCAGAGGTCGCGCTGGTGAGACAAGACAGTCTTGTTCGGAGGAGAAAACAGATGGGCAGCCCTG
Source organism: Cladosporium sp. IMV 00045 (assembly GCA_001931905.2). Taxonomy (NCBI): domain Eukaryota; kingdom Fungi; phylum Ascomycota; class Dothideomycetes; order Cladosporiales; family Cladosporiaceae; genus Cladosporium; species Cladosporium sp. IMV 00045. The sequence continues at coordinate 28,076 of MSJI02000639.1, read as the reverse complement.
ATGACGACTGTGGTGAAGACGATGGCAAGGAGACGGTCTTCGAATTCCTCGAAAAGACGAAACGGTTTGAAGATCCGTCGTGGAGCAGTCAGAGAGGTATGCTTGAAAGAAGAGGTACGCTCACATGAGTGGTATCACTGACTGCGTGCAGCAACGATGAAGAATCGCCCAGCATCGCCGTCAGCGAAGATTGCCAAGTTGTCCAAGAAACTCACAAAGAAGACCTCCAAGACAAGCATTCACGCGGACCTACCGTTTGGTTCACCGCCGCCCAACCTCCCGAGTACATCATTTCTTCAGGCGTCTTACCTGGAAGAAATCAGCCTCATAGAGAAGACGCGAGCAGATAAGCAGCAGCAGTCGGCAATCGATGCGAGGGTCAGCTTTTCTGACGACACTACCTCTACCTTCAGCTGTGCTGGCGACTTTCTCCCTGATGAGGCCAGCGACAAAGGGCTGCGTGTCAGTAGTGAACAAGTTGGATCAGCAGGTGACAGCGACATGGCGGAAATTCGTCGAATTGCTATCAACCTATCCCGTCAAAGGGGTGTCAGTGCCGAGTCAATCATACCGCGCTTGCTCGAACTATTCCATCGTTCGACGCCTACGGAAACTCCAGCCGTTCAGCACCAGGAGAACTTGCAGCTTCAGCGAGTGGTCACCGCGCCGGTGGCGAAGACGCCTCACACAGCTCCCGTTCGCAGACCGTCCCACATCATGGGCTTCTTCAACAAGCTGAAGCCTCAGCCTAACCTCGAATCTACCCCTGAGAATAAAAGATTCTCGTTCGAGGTGGGCGATGATACTGGCCTCATCGTAACCGCAAGCCCTAAAATGTTCACTCGCGAGAGTCCCCTCCGCAAAAGTGCATCGCTATCATCTTTTCCATTGGGTGGCCCTTATGGGCCAGCGGCTTCTGCCTCAGGCGACCTCTCACCAATCGAATCCAGCCCCACTACGTCGGCTCGGACAACATCCAGTCGAATGACAACCAAGATACCAAGTCCAGCGTACAATGCACCTTTGGCAAAGCAGAGGCAAGAACGCGAGGATTCAACCACCAGCTTGCTCACCGTGACGAAGGATTCTGACCGTCCAGCCACGCCAGCGCATGAGGTCAGCTCAGCGACAAGCTCGGTCTACAGCATGCGTTCCTTGCACAGCACTGCCCCGGACGATGTAGCCACTGTCTCGCGCGTGGCGCCTGTTCAAGTGTTCCCAAGGGCCACGAGCCGTCTGGACCCGGAAAGGACGCACAGTAGTGCAGGCGTCAGCTCGAACGATGCTGCAGGGACGATTCACTGGAGCCTGGTAGACCATATGAACGCTGTACACGCGAGTACACCCAGGGCCAAAGGCAGCAGCCCCGTTGGAGGCGGTGGCACTGTCGACGTCTCGAACGCTCCATCCGTGGAGGCCATTTGTCCCATGCGAGGTGTTCCAAGCGATCGGCCGAGTCCAAGAGTGCAACCGTCAATTACGGCATCGGAGAACACACGTCCGCTTGCGCATCTAGGCTCCCGAGACGAGGGCAAAGAATGGCAATGATGTTGTTGAGGACTGACAAGCCCGAAAAATGGGCAACGATTGACGGTACCAATATTCGAATCGCTGCGCCACGAGAGAAAGGGCACAGTATTGGTGACCGCAGCGGTTGACCTGACGTTGCTCTGTACTGCACGCTCAATGGTTCTTCAAGACGTCTTCACCTGCATTAGTGTAGTCTTCATTACAGTACATACCTCCGCTTTCTCAGCGCCGTTGCCATTGGAGGTGACTGCGGTACAAGTTGCGTCCACCGGTGACAGAGTGACCACATGAAACAATTCGAATGCACCATGAAACCACACGCGATTTGGGAGTGACGTCTGATTGTTCTTGGTGCACGCCCAGGACCTGCGGTCGTCCACAACGCACCATGCACGGTCATGATGATGAGAAGTTGGCGGTATGGAAGAATGAGTTGGCATGCGATCGCTGGACAAGTATGTCCACAGAAAATGACCTCACAAGATGATTGGAGCGGAATGTTACTGCCTAGCCAGGGACATGGCGCGTTTCATCTTCATGCCTGACCAAAACCGTTTCCCCGTTTATCTGAACGCAGAATATTCTATGGTGTTTACTCCGACCATGTCGACAACGGCTCGAGCGGGCGACAACGGCTGTGACGGTGTCTTTCTTTTGCTGCCGCTTGCTGGCCCTTGGCGTTATGCCCACTGCCGAGAGGACTGGGGCCACGGTATGCCCTCTGATCCGCGTGACGTCCTACGAGGTGCGGCGTCTCCCGGCATTTTTGCTTGGAGCCAACGAGAGTCACGGGAGATGGCAATCGCGGTCAAGCCTTCGAATACGCTCACTTCGCTCGCGATCGCCTCTCACCGACGTCAAGATCTCACACGCGCGTGAGCGCCCAACCCCGCCTGAGACAACAACGTACAGTAGCGTTCCAACGATCTCTCCAAAGCGAACGGCGGAGAGTTTCCTCTTATCAGAAGGCTTGTCGCATCCTCGTGACTCTGCCACTCTCTGCCACGCTCCCGTGCTAGTGACGCCATGACTGTGGCTGACCCGGAGATGCCCGTCTGTGGTCAGGCATGCACCCAGAACCCGCCGTATGAGCGTAGAGAAGCCGGTCGATCCTCACAAAACCGTTTCTCACAACATTGATCAACGTCCGCGTCAGCCACCTGCACAGCTGTCAATCCCTTAGCAGGCCTGACACCATAACGGACGCGGTAAAAGTCAAAGGCTCTTAGGGTGTGAAGATCGCTAGCCCTGTGCCACAGGTATCTCTTGCACAGCCACCCGATCAGCGTTCATGGCGTGCTCGCTGGTATAGGCCAGAAGGGCCTCTCGAAACTTCAATCTCTTAGGATTAAAGTATGACATCGATAGCTCGAGTGGAGCAGTGCGGCAGTTGCAAGGTACTCCTTCGGAGTGATCCAATTCTGTAGCCGGATGGCATTATTACAGCAATAGAAAGCCATGACCCAGGAGCCGCCTTTAGTTGCGGCACGGCACATATAGAAATGCTGCCAGTGCCCTTCACCGGGCCTGCTGGTAACAGCGTTGCCAAGCGCACCTTTCGAGACTGTCCGGACGTCAATCGACTGTAATGATGTACAAATTCACTAATGATGAAAGTACCATGCAAGCGATCACCGAGGGGAGTCTCCCAACTCCACGGGTTCAAAGCCTAGGTTATCATTTGCAATAGACTACACATATTGCAAGCAAGACGGGGAACATGATTCGCCGGTCCAAGCGCGGGTGTCATTTCGCTTCGTAGAACGCCTAGAGGCACGTGTTCTGGCCTATCGGAGGCGAGAGACATCGATGTGAGAGGAAAGACTTTTGGGCAGAAGCAGACCAGCTAGGCACGCAACTGATGCAGTATTTGTAACACCAGTCGCGTTGCCGTATGCTGCTGGCCTGTAGATCGCCAATCAGTTGTACGTTACAGCAGGCCACTGCGACCCGATCTCTGGGAAGAATGCAGATCACCTCCGTTGCGAACTCTGTCCAGCGCGCCTGGCGATGTCACCGTGGCGTCTCAGCCACGCGATCCAACCTCACACGGCACCTAATATCCGCACATTGGCCTTTGCCTTTCCTGAGCCTCCATATCGCGCGCACGATCGTGTGTTGTGCTTCTGCCTCCGCAGAGGGCAACATTGCCGTCGGAGGCGTGACGATAGTTTAATGACCGGGGGTGACAGCGGGCCTCGAGCGAGCGGGTCATGTTGGAAATTGGGATAGTTGCCGGGGTGCACGACTACCCCATCGATTAGGCGAGTTCGGGGGAACTTCCACAAGGCTGATGCCAGAGAGGTTCGCCAGACGTCTTTTTCTCGCCATTGCCGTGTTGCGGTAAAGGCCGTGGCTCTGGTCATTGGCCGATGAGCACATCTAGGTCGCAGCAGGTGTGGATCTCGAGCAGCTGCTGAGCCACATCGCCTCTGTGCCTCTTGTGCAAGGATCAGGGATCTCGCCGGTCACAACGCACACATCACCACCATTCCTCATGATTTTCCTCATGATTCTGCTCGGCCAACACGACCAATGAGCCACTCTTGCCCTGATAGCTAGCGCCACTCTGCACCGCCTCACGAGGCGCACCCCTCGCCGGCCAGCGACAACAAGGCCCAATCTAGGCCTAGTAGACACGCGGCAAAACTCATGGGTTGACGGCGGAGCGCCGGGATTGCTGGGCGCGTCTGCACGCCAGCGCCCGGACGATGCGGTAGGTGTCGCTCGGACCCTTTGCACCCCGGTAGCCTTGCCTTAGCTCGCTGTGGCGGTCATTTGAAGTGGCTGCTCGTCCGTCTCCTCTGTACCTTCATCTCTTGTTTCACTTTGCCTACCGTGCCCCAGTAGCAAGGCCTCACGATCCTCTGCTGCCTTCAAAAGGACGACTCCGGCTTTCCTGCACCCTCCCAATGCCCCGTTGACCGGTCAAACGCAAACATGTTCACCAGGTGCGTCCCGCGTGCTGCTGCCACAGCTTGCAGTGCAAAGCCTCCACGGCCACACCGTTCAGCTTCAGCACTTCCCGCGCTTTCGCGCGCTGTTTAGGCAACGAGCTAATCCGAGGTGCAATAGACGAACAACACAGAAACCGCCCGCCGAATTGTACGAGAACTTCAAGTCCAAATTCTCTGGGTTGGGCCCCAATGTCTCTACCTCCGACATCTCACAGGTCGCGCCTGGCGCGACCGCGTTCAGCAACGATGCGCCGGCTGGCATCTCAGGGTATGCTTCGCCCTCTGCGCTGCAAAAGCGTATACTGCTGCGCCTCCTGCGTGGAGGAGCATACGTACCGTCGAGCTTCTGCTAACAGTCTTTCAGATCTACTGCTGGCGCCGTTCAATCGCAAGATGTAAAGGTCATGAATCCTTCCGATTTGCAAAATGCCGAGCCCACGCCTCGAGCCTCCAATGACTGGAATTTTGGGAGCACGGGATTGACCCCCTCGTTCCTTGACCCAAACAACCATGGATTCAACTTCTCGAACCAGCTCACGGGCTACTATACACCTACTCCCGGCGGCACTAATACGATTTTTCACCCCACTGCCGGTGACCTGCACACGCCATCATTCCACCTTGGGCTAGGAACACCTCTTTCTATGCCTACCTCCGAGGGTGCTCTGAACGGTGGACTGCATGCTGGACATGCAGCTTCTGCCTTCAATGGGTTCCATCCGCACATGCAAAACCAATTCCAACCGCAGCAACAAGGCCATTTCCAGAATGTGAACCCGTTCCAAATGCACCAGTTGCACTCCCAACCACCGCAACAGACCTTTGCGCCGCACCAACTGAGCCACCAGCCATCTTTCGATCAAGGGAATATGGATGATTCGCCCGTCGGGGACATCAGCCTGGATCTCGACACCGCGCAGCACTCGCAGCAACAATCACCCGAGATGCTGATGCATCCGCAGAGCTTTCACCAGTCAATGCCGCCTCCATCATTCCATCCGAACGGCGAAAAGTAAGTCATCATTTCTTGCTCCTAGGAGTTGCACGACTCTGACATTTACAGATTCCGATTCCATGCCACTCTCAATGCACCCACCGCGATGATCAAGCACTCTGATGAAATTCCGATCACCTACCTCAACAAAGGCCAAGCGTACACGCTCAATGTTGTCGACACTCGTGGTCAGCAACCGATCGCTCCTTTGAAATACCGTACTTTCGTGCGTGTATCGTTCGAAGACGAGCAGCAACGACGCAAGCCTGCCGCTTGCTGGCAGCTCTGGAAGGAAGGGCGCGGTACTAATGAAGCGCACCAGAGAGGCGGCCGGCTCCAGGCTGTGGAATACGTCGACTCGACGCCAGCAACTGGTACTGAGGATCCGAGCAAGCCTCGTGTCGAGCTGGACAGCGCTTCATTTGATGGATTTTGCGTAACCTGGACTCCTCCGGCGGGCGCTTCCGAATGCCCAATTGCAGTCCGCTTCAACTTCCTATCCACCGATTTTAGCCATTCTAAGGGCGTGAAGGGTATCCCAGTACGTCTTTGTGCGAAGACCGAGGTCGTTGCAGACCTCTCATCCAACAGTAAGCCCTCTCCGGACTCTGAAGTGTGCTTCTGCAAAGTCAAGCTTTTCCGCGACCACGGTGCCGAGCGCAAGCTTTCCAACGACGTTGCGCACGTCAAGAAGACCATGGAGAAGATGAACCAACAGATTGCTCAAATTGAGTCCGGCATGCGAGACAACAGCAAGCGCAAGCGCAGCGGATCTTTTGTCGCAAAGGCTGGCATGATGGACAGACCTGGCAAGGTTCCCAAGCATAGGAGAACTTGGTCCGTGGACTCTACCGTGACGACTAGCGCTCGTGGGAGTGCGGAGGAAGACCTTCAGATGAAGCTCATGACCCTCCAGGACATGTTCAGCTCAACCAGACCTGCTTCAGTTCTTTACTTGCGTGGCGCCGAACAGGATGATCCAGATCTTCACCCCGTGAAGATGTCTGGTGAGAACGACCAGATCAAGTCTGAGTCTATGGACCAGGCGTGGGATGGACAGAGCAACCAAAACGGCGACGCATTGTCTTTGGTCTCTCCCACCCCGAGTAGCAACTCTCTGGGAGAAAGCCGCAGGGATTCTACTTTGCAGCAACCTACGCCTTACGCAGGCGTCTCGCGCGTCAACTCCAGCGAATGGCGCCCTCAGCCGCAGACTGCGATTGGTGACATCAAAGCCACGGACCCTCAGCAACTTGCAAGCCCGCCCGACAACCAGCCGGTTAAGGTTCAGACTCGTTCGCCGAGGACCGGAGCAATTTCTGGCTGGGTGGAGGCTGTTGGTGTCGATCCAGGCTATCAACCTCCACCAGAGCGCGTTGTCAAGCCTGCGGCTTGCGTATACATTCAGCCGCGCTTCGCCAACAAGAGTCCAAGGGACAACTACCACCGCGCGGTCTACTTGGTGAACCGAACATACAAAGATTTCATCAATGCAGTTGGACTCAAGTGCGACGTCGAACCTACCGACATCGTACGAACTGTTCGCATCAGCCAGAACGGTCTGCAAGTTCTGTTTGATGACGACTGTGTCCGCGAGCTTCCTGAAGGCCAAGATATGACTGCAGAGTTCGCAGAAGTTGAAGAATCACCAGGCATGGCGGGTAACGCCTGGGACGACGTTGACCTGCAATGTGATGGCGACATTTCCTCTCTCAACAACATCACCACTTCCGGCTACGAGCTTCGGCTTCTGTTCTGATCACGCGCTGGCCGTACAATCAGAGCATGAATTGCAAAGAAGCAAAACAAAAACGCATCATCACCCAAATTTTCTAATCACGAACGAAACGAGTCCAACGATGCATCTCTCCCCATTAATCCCGACAGGGGACACGGCATCCATCGACCTAACACAACACAATCTTTCAGCACGGCATGTCAGAGTTGTATCGATCTCGGGCCCGTCGCCCAACACCCATTTTCTTTGTCTTCTCTGGCTGATGATACCCATTTCTGCGTTTTGGTCTCTGGGAAGATAGGCGGATTGGGACCAAGAATTTCTTTGATGTTACAATTTCCTTACTATGCTCGTGATAATAACATTGCTTATCTCTTTCGGACTGGCAACACAGCGAGCCGTATACGTACACGATGGACTTCATGGGTTGCAACACACGGTTCATAATCCGTACGGTGGAGATCTTTCTCTCTTTCCTCGCGACGATACCCCAAATCTTACTTGCCCATTTGCTCCAAACCACACCCTCTCCTCTTCCCCTTTCAAGTTTCCCAATTTTCTCAGTCTCTGCCCTCCCTCGCCTCGAACAGCCGAACGCGCCATGACGCGAAAGCCCTCACACGCTCGTGAGTCGTGACAGACCACAAGACCTCGGCATCGCGCTCGCCAACGCACCCAGCCGATTGACCGCCACATCACACTACGCTCGACTCCCTCGACCGACGCGCCTGGTGACGTCGCAGTGCATGTGGCATGCCAGTGGTGTGCGGCGCCCAGCCTACACACCGATCTGCAGCACAGCCACTCTGCCCTGTCGAAGTCGAGTCAACACGGCTGCCCTTTGCCGATTCAGCCAGTTGATGCCAAAACCCGGGAACAAGTGCAACCTACCATAGCTGTCTGCCTTTTCCCTTGCCTGGTTTTCTCTCCCCGCCTTCTGCTCTTTCTGAAACACGACACGTGCACGAACGAAGGCTGAGATGCGCAGGGACTACTTTCGTCAAGTCATTTCGCCATGACGTTTTTGTACATACAGAAAGGATTCCAACTCGTCTCGTCCGCGGTCATGTGCTGTCGCAGCGACTTTCACCATTCGACAACCGTTTCTGCCGTCCCGCATCTCATGGCGTGGGTGGCGCTCTGTCCCTTCGCACACTAAGTCTCCGGTCGTTTCAGCCTTGTGGTGATCTGTCACTTTCCCCCCCCCCCCGTCCCCCCATCATGGTTCTATCTGTTGCGCTGTCCCGTGGGCCTAGACCTGGAGATGTGCGCGCACACGGCGCGCGCACTGGAGACCTTCCGGTCCTTGCCTTGTTACGTCCTAGACCTCCATACATAGCGTAGGAAGTATGCCCGCTCAGCATCTCGCGACGATCTTCTCGTTTCGCGCCTGCGTTCACTGGCGGGGAATTTTTCTTGTTCCAGTTCGGACTTTATCCGATCATGCGGGAAAGAGGACGGGGCGGGCAAAAATATCGGGTCATGGAATGATTGCTATTTTGGACACAGCCGTTCGGGCCCGCTCGTGCTGGCGGTGGCGGATGTGAGTGTGGCGCGCTGTGGCGCGCATCTGTGTGGCGGTGCACGCGACGTTAGCTTTGGATGGGTCGGTTGACTTGACCGTTGTGTCGCGGGTAAAGGTCGAGTTCGTATAATTGCGGGCCTGTTCATGGCCATTTGGTGGAGTCGATGTGATTCAAAGTGATAGAATCGAGTAAATCTGTTCATAAAGTTAACCGGATTTACACGAGTTGGTTGTGCAAGTGACGAGTTGGTCATTGGTAATAGATGTATAACTTCAAGGGAATTGCGCTAAGTCGACTCGGCTTCATGAGACAATGCAAAAATGGTTCGTGGGACGTGATGATCGGATCTGCTTGCTCGATGGCATGGCCACGCGCTCATTTTCCATTCAGTCGTATTACGTTTGTTCCCGGAGCAAGATGCTTAGAAAAAGCAAAGCGACAGAGCTCAAACTCATCCACTTGTCCGTGTTCTCCGAAAACTCCTAGGCCTGCCAGTATACATGAGCCAGGCGATGCTCCATTTTCTTTCGCGAAACTCCACGACGAACTCCCTTCTCAAACTGTTGAATCCCCCAACCAGGGTTTTCGCGATAGGTCTTTCTGCTCGTGCTGAAACACGGCCAAATCATCAATGTCGTTGTCCTTGCTCTTAAAAATCCTTCAGGACGGGGTATCTAGGACATCCATGCATCTTGATCCTGCATTTTGCTGCTTCCGGTGGTCGGTCTTGATGTGCTCATGCCACAGTAATCTTGCGCGTATTCTCTGAGAGACAGCAACGTCCCTCGCACACGCTTCGCTTCTATGAAATCCGGTCGATGTTGGTTCTGTGTCATTACCACTGCAGGTTCATCGAGGCTTTGTGCTAAAGACAGTCCTAAGTCTGGGAAACCTTGTGTCAGTATTGCTGGTCCTTGAATCTTCGATGAAGCCAGGTCGACATTGCTTACCAATGTATACAAATGCCAGAAACGATTTGCTGAGGATGTTTGAGAGTGCGAGCATAGCGCACACTTTCAAGGGTACCAAATGAGGCAAGGGAGACTGCATGCAATCTTCGAAAAAGTGCTTTGCGGCATCTGAACCGGTCAGTGGATCTACTTTCGTTCGCCAGTTCACACAGGAGATGCTCACCATAGAAGAACTCGACGACCCCGGGGTGAAGATGGGCTCGGACATATTGCGCAGCCACGGCTGCTATACTACTCAGTTCGCACAAATGGGCTCTGGGAATCTCGTGGTCCGCGCGCATCTCCACGCTCGATATGAGGCCTTCCACTTGCGCTTCGCTGTACGCAGAACAACTTTCGGGCGTTGCTCTCATCTGTAATGCTAAGCCCTGACGAACCATTGCAATGTTCGACCGTAGCATGCTCGGCGCGAACGAGTTGAAGAGGTTCCTCGCTGACGGGGGTGAGCCCGAAGCTGGCGATGGAAGACCGTACATGTTGAGAGTCGGGTCTTGGTCGTAGGAAGTGTTAAGCATATTTGGATGAGGGAAAGCGGATGGGTTGGAGTTCCCGTATTGTTGGAGTTGCGGGTCTAGGCCAGAGAGTGCTGGATCGATGGGGATCTGATCACCTACTCCTGCGAAGAAAGGGTCTTGGGGGAATGCTTGCTGCTGCATCTCGCCAAAGCCTGAAGGGGTCGTGTGTAACGACTCCCAGTTGCCGTCGCTCATCACGTCCTCGCTCGACTCCGCCTCATCCGCTTGCCCATCAGCGGTGATGCTGCCCTGCTCCAGAGGTGGCCTTGACTCCGGATAATCTTCAGCTCTGATTCGATTCACCAGGGCGGCCACTTCGTCTGGTTGTCCATTCTTCAGTTGTGAATGGAGATCCACCAGACTCCCGTAGTCAAGCTCGAGTTGCTCCAGCTTGCTTTTCAGTGCTGCCGTCCTGGTGATGCCCTCTTCGACGTCGTAAGTGCAATCAACCCGCCGTTGTTCGCAGGCCCGGCAAGTTGGTCGCGCGCCATCGCACTGTCGGTTGATGTTAAGATGTGATCATGATGGATGCTGTTCCGGCTGGTCAGGATAAGCACGCACTCTTGTTTTTCGTTTTCGACAAGGCGCGCATGCGCAACTGTGATTGGAAAAAGGTATCTGTAAGCAACTGTTTCAGACGTCTAAAGGGGCTCCACGGTTCAGCGTTTACCTGGCAATCGACCCTCGCTTAGGCATCACGATGGGCACATTGTCCAACCGTCTGCTCGCGATCCGTGAGGCTCAGGCAGGTGGGCGGTACGCAAGGGCTGGCCTGGGTTACGTGGTCTGTAAGCTAGCGAGGCGTTCGAGGCTGGCCGTGAATACAGGTGGCTCGGTAGGGCTCCTTGAAGTGGTACTTTCGCTCGGTCAATGCAGGCCGGGCGGGATGTTAGATGAACCGTCTGCGAGCACTTGCTTCGGAGCTGGGCGCCCGACACACATGCACCCTCAGTCTTTGAATGAGGCTCGTCATCGCTGATGTCGCTACGCATCGAGATTTGCAGGTGAGGACCGCCGACCGGCCGTTTGTCCTGGGTATGTTTGTGGGTTGACAGACGTCATAGTGAGCAACCACCTGGTGATATCAAGCCATTTCGGGCCTGCCAACAGAGAGGGTCTTCGCATAGCCGAAGAGTGCTCCGTAAAGGTGGGTAGGTCGTGTGAGTACGACCGGACCTACCTCCGAGCCACATGACGGTCCCATACGCCAGTAAACTTCTACGGGGTTTAAGGACCGGCACGTGTCGAGCGTCCCACATCCTGACTAATATTGGTGTATCTTGATGTGAAGTTCGATAGGGAAACGAACGGTAATCACTGTCGATATGAGTCGATGAAGCGTAGTTTGTTTCAATCGCGTTGCTTTCGTGCACAGTCAGCGAAGTCATACGATAAAGTCAGATTTGGAGGCTCGAGTGCAAAGAAAGTTACCTTCGGGCGGTTTGCCCGCATTCTAAAAGAGAATGGCGGAGGAGCTGCGGGGCTAGGCGAACAAGACAGTGTTCATCATGCCAAAACACCCGTCTTTTTCGTCGTTTTCCTGAAGGACTGCTATGTCGCCCTGAACATGATGTTAGGAAGTGGCGAAGTCAGAACGCGGCGCCAAGCCTTTCTCTGCGATGCATCAAAGGCAAAGAGGATAAAGATCAGCACGAGTTTTTGCCTTTTGGTACCTCGAAGTCAAAGATGTGCTGACGAGAGAGAACAAGCATCAGAGTGAACAAGCGCTTTTTGTACATCTATGAATACTATACAATATACATACAACCACTTTCTATCTTACAGACACACGACAGCGAAGCTGCCTGCATGAGCCTCCGACAAGTATCTACAAAGTCCTCTTCTCACTCTTCTCCTCGTAAGTCTGGATGGTATCGCCAGCCTCGAAGCCTTCCCAGCCGTCAAAGCCCATACCGCACTCGGTACCCTTGCGCATTTCCTGCACGTCCTTCTTGACGTTCTTCAGCGACGAGATGTGACCGTCGTAGATCTTCTCCTCGCCCCTCATAACTCTCACTCTCGAGCCGAAGCCAATAAGACCGTTCCTGACCTTACATCCGGCGATCTTCATCTTCTTCCTGCCGCCGAGGCTGATTTCGAAAGGCATAGCAACTTCCGCCTCACCAACGACACGCTGTGTGATGATCGGCGGGAGCTTCTCTTCCAGAACGGATTTGACGTCGTCAATGACGCGGTAGATGATGTTGTTCTCTAGGACCTTAACGCCATTGCTCGTCGCCATGCCTTTCATCCCTTCGTTCGATGGCAAATTGAAGGCGATGATGTGACCTTTCGTCGTCGCTGCGAGCTCGACATCCGACTCGTGAATCTGACCGACAGCGGCGTAAAGGATGCGAGGCATCACCATGGGAGAGCTGATGCTCATCACGTAAGCCTCAACGGCCTCAGCAGAGCCGGAAACATCGGCTTTGATGATGAACGGAACTTCGACAATACCACTGGCATTCTTCGACTCCTCGGCAGGGGTTGTCTCCTCGGCAAATTCACCATCTTCGCCTCTTGCACGAAGTTTGGCCTGTTCCGCGGCAGCCTTTTCGCGCTCGCGCCTCTCTCGTTCGACACGACGAGCCTCATTGATGACTTCCATGTCCTCGGCAGTCTTCTCCCTCTCAGCCTTCACCAGACGATAATCGACGACTGAGGTGGCTTTCTGCTCAGTGGGCGCTTGCAAAACTTCGTCACCGGCCACGGGCTGTTCACGCCAGCCGTCAACTTCCACAGGCATTCCTGGGCCTGCTTCATCGATTGCGACACCTGCTTCATTGTGCAGCGTGCGGACACGTGCCCAAGTATTGCCTGCGACAATCACGGCGCCTTGTCTGAGTGTGCCTCTCCTGACGAGAACAGTGGCGACGCGACCAGATTTCTTCGTGGTAGCCTCGATGACCCATCCCTCAACGGCGCCTTCGGTGTCTGCGCGGTGGTCAAGAATTTCACTGAGCGTCACTGTCGCTTCTTCCAATTCGTCCATACCCTTGCCAGTCTTGCCAGAGACCTCGACGACCTGGGTGTCGCCACCAAAGTCTTCGATCTCAACACCGTGGCGGGCAAGATCTTGCTTCACACGTTGGACATCCGCGGACTCCTTATCGACCTTGTTGACAGCCACCAACATGGGAACGCCGGCACCTCTAGCATGCTTGATGGCCTCGAGGGTTTGCGGCTTGACGGAATCGTCAGCAGCGATGACGAGGATGACAATGTCAGTGACGTTGGCGCCGCGCTGACGCATAGCAAGGAAAGCAGCGTGGCCCGGAGTATCAAGGAAAGTGATCGTCTTTCCAGAGGCAGACAAAGGCACGCTGAAGGCACCGATATGCTGCGTGATGCCACCAGCCTCGCCAGCAACAACGCTAGACTTGCGGAGGTAATCCAGAATTGTGGTTTTTCCGTGGTCAACGTGTCCCATGATGGTGACGACAGGAGGACGGGTAGGTAGCAGCTCCTTGTCTTCTGCAGCTACTTCAGGCCTTGCCTTGAGATCGAACTCTTCATCATCCCGAGCAGTGGTGTCAATGACAGGTTCCAAGTCGTACTCCATCGCGATCATTCCGCTGACTTCAGAGTTGAAGACCTTGCCAGGGAAGACATCTTCGTAGCCGAGGTCTTCAAGTCTGTTGACGAATTGTTCGTAACGCACGCCGAGGGCCTGAGCCAAGTTTTGCACAGAGATGAACTCCGGCAGCTTGATCTGGCCCTTTTGCTCGGCTTGTTTCGCTGCTCTCTCTGCAGCTCGCCTGGCCTTCTTTTCGGCCTCCTTTGCTTCCTTCTCCGCCTTTGCCTCTTTCTTGCTGTATCTGACACTGTAATCATCGTCCTCCTCATCTTCAAAGCCACGGTCACGGCGAGATCCCTTTCGGTCGTCGCGGCCATCATATTCGTCAAGATCTCTGCGTCCACGACGAGATCCCTTTTCTTTCCGTGGCTCATCGTCACGGAATTTGCGAGACTTTGGAGCACGTTCCGCGCGCTCTTCAAAGGCGTTCTCTCTACCTGAGGTTTCCTCATTCCGGGAAGGCTTCATGCGCTCCAGCATCTGCGCGCGCGGGTCGCTGTAGCTCGTGTCAGATCCGCGAGAGTCCCTGGACTGCTGGACCCGGTCTGATGATGGGCATCGGCTTGCCATGTGACCAGTTTGTCCACAGAAATGACACTTTGCGGTAACTGGTGAGTTGCATTCCCGAGCAATATGGCCTTTTTGTCCACATCTTCCACAAGTTGGTGTGCGTCTGACAGACTCGTGATCTACGTCGTTCTCACGCTGTCCACGTCTTCGCGCGGCTGATTGCAAGGTGGGATTGGCTTGCGCAGATCGAAAGCGGGAGTCTCGTGCCTCTCGATGCTCGGCAAAGCTACGATCAATCCAAGATTCGTCGTCAAGTGAGCTTGATTGGTTTTGCTCGGCTTGCGGTTGCGGGACCCTTGACTGGCGCTGACCGAGATGTTGCCAATTATCATACTCTGTCGACTCATCCTGGGCGGGATTGAATCGAGATTGATCACGAGAGAACGGCTGAGAGCGTATTCGGGACGGCTGAGCTTCACTTTGCGCTTCTCCTTGGAAAGCGGGCCTGTACGTCGTAGGGGATGCTTGACGTTCCGGCTCACGGCCAGAACCGAAGATGTCGTGGATGGATTCATCATTCGATTGCGCCGGCTGTGTAGGACGTGGCTTGAAGTCCGCTCTCCGTCCGAATCCGAATCCGAACGTGGGCTTTTGCTGTGGTTCAGGAGCAGTTTCAGATCGAGCGCTGACAGGATCCTCTCTCTGACTTCCGAATGCAGATTTTGCAGGAGTAGGCTCTTCAGGCTCCAATTCAGCCTCAAATTCCCCGTACTCCAACGACTTTCGCTCCACGCGCCCAACGCCCCATCCTTGCGGCTGTTTCTTCTCTGGCTCAGAAGTTGACGGCGTTTGCATGAAACTTGGCAAAGGCGCCGATGGAGCGGGCTTCTCCTTCTCCTTGCTGAGTCTGCTTGGCCGTGGAAGAGACCCTGGCCTGTCTCGCGCATTGTGCTGTTGGCGTTGGTGATTGTTGGTTTGAGCAAAGACATCTCCACCTCGCACGTTATGCTTGCGCACGACTGAGTCTCCTCTTGCTCCATTCTGACCCCCTCCCTGCCTTCTATGCGTTTGTTGTTGACGACCTGACTGTGCTGACCACTGTCCCGCTCGCGCCTTTTGCATCTCTTGTTTCCTTGCAGCGAGTGCTTCATCTTGTCGTCTTCTCTCCTCAGCTCGTCTCTGTCTCTCTGCTGCCTCCGCTGCTGCTTGCGCTGCTTCGGCTTCTTGTCGACGAGCAATGCGCGCTGCCTTCTCCTTCTGTTCCGAAAGGGACAGGCTCGAGTTTGGGTCGAAGCCGCTCCATGGTGTTGAGTTGTTAAATTGATGTTGCGAAGTGCTAAATGACCTCTGCCGAAGAGCTAGGGGCGTTGCTGCGGTCGTAGAAGGTGCCTGTCCGGTGAGCCGACATGCACAAAAAGCACATACATTCTGCGTTGAGGATGCCTGGAAGGATTAGCATGTGTAGTAAATCACGTATGGCCCGAAATGCATACCCTCAGCAGTCTCTGCGGCCGCATTATGGTATGTAGCAATATGTACAAGGTCGTCTCGATCGCCTGCTCGCAACGAGCTCTACAATTTCCCTTTCTGGCCGCAATTTGGCTTCGGGGGAGCGGCAGCCGATTTCAGATTGAACCCTGCGGCTCTTTCGAACCTACATGACGCGCTCCATTCATTGACATTACACCTGATTCCTTAATCTACCGTCTCTTCCACTCCCAATCACCACTTCCATTGCCAGAAAATGTCTCGTCAGGTATGCCAGCACCTCACAAGCCAACCCAATCCACCGCTAACACCGTGTTTCATAGCAAATCTCTCAACACTACTCCCGTCTACTGAGCCGCTGGCCTGTCGATCGCCTGCGACCAGCAGAGCGACACTTCCAGCATCTGCTCCAGCAGCGTATTCAAGCTGCACCCGCAGGCGCCAGGGAAGAATCGCGCGAAGTCAATGCGGCGTACCTGCTCCTGGACAATGCCTTGCGAAAGCGCCACCCGCCATCCAACGCCATGATGCACCCGACCAGTAACCCGGATCACTACACTGCTCTGGCGAAGGAGCTGGACGAGGCGCCCGACAGGACATGGTTTCAGAACTGGAAGAAGAGGATGCAGAACCTCATCAGGTTTCAGTAGGCTGGCATATTCGATCTGGTTCGGTCTTGCGTTCACTGCGGAGGGTTTGCCTCATTACAGGGGCGATATTCGCTACTTGTTGGTGCATTCAATGTTCATTCGGATTCGAGCCTAGCTTTTAAAAGAGCTCAATGCTTTTGCCATACTCTTAAACAACAAGCAAACACAACATCAGGGAGCAACACCTAGTCAACACCGGCTCTATACCAAAAGGATACTCCGTCAAGCCAGCCCTCCAAAGGCAAATTTCGCCATGTCTCTAGCAGATTCTCCCGCCAGCCTTGCGGCTATGACGCCCATTCACGACTCCAGGGACGCATCAACAAACATTTTCCAAGTTTCAGAACAGAGTGGTGTGTCTGGCTCCTCACACTCCTCCGCCTCCTCTGCCAACGCCTCGAAGCCAGTTTCCATCAAAGCTTCCCCAGTTTCGACCCCTCGCCAACAAACAATCGACACTTCAACCACAGTGACCGACACTGCCCGCTCCGATACAGTCCACAGCAACGATTCCACACCTCTTCACCCTATCATCGCTGATCGCGTTCTTCTAATGACACTCGAAGAAACTCTCAACGCTGAGCAAGCTCTCGAAGAACATGGCGATGAATGGTACGAGCGCAGCGGACTGTTCGATCGCCACAACAGCAGCGACAACCCTCTACCTGGCCGCGACCGAGCATTCTCTGCACCCACCAGTGGCGAAGGTCTTCCGTCACTATGCCAGGCATCGGACAATGTTGGGGGGTCTAAAGTTCATTGCGCTGGTCGATGTGGGATGGACGCTCGCAAGCCAACTGTGAAAGAGTGGGTGGCAGATATCGATTGCGTTTCCGGCGTGATTGGTGCAATGCTTGCGGATGACGACCGCGGTGCTCGCTGATCTTGACTCGTATTGGAAACAAGGAGGTCAAGTAATTAAGGATTGAAGTGGCATGTCGTCTCAGTCAGTCGGAAGGAGTATAACAAGTCAATTCGAAATGGAAATCGTTCCGTCAGTGTTGCAATTTCAGTTGCGTTTGCAGAAATGACCACTATCCGACGACACTGGAAGTGTGAGCTCCACGCGGGTATGTACAATAATAAGTTGCGTTAATACTACCTGGTAGGTGGTGAGTACGTGTACCTGTCAATTCATTTGGCGCGGTCTAACGCGAGCCGAGGCACTTCAGGCTTCTGGACGTCTTGTCCCCCTCTTCGCGGCAACTACATCTTGATGCATAGACGGCATGTCGAAACATAATCTTGACAAAAAGTAAGCGCACCTTTTATTGTAATCACAGATCAAATTGGTAATACTAAAAAACAATGGAATCATCAAAACCAACTCCCCCCTTCGGAGACCTAGCCCCATGGGCCGAACCAGCCTGGTCCCACGGCATCGCTTCGCCATACTACAACGAATCACACAGGAAACTCCGAAACGCTCTACGAGCCTACATCGACACAGACATCCTACCCCATTCCCTCGACTGGGAAGCGAAAGGCGAAGCACCCCTCCCCGAGCGCCTAAGATGGGTCAATTCCGGCTTCCCCTTCACCGACGTCCCATCCAAATACCGACCTCAATCCATCCCCAACCCGGCCTCCATCCCCCTCTCAGACCTCGACGCCTTCCACCTCCTCGTCTCCACCGACGAAACCTCCCGCATCGAAGGCGGCGTGACGTCCTGCCTAGGCGGCGCCTCCATCATCGGCGCCCCACCCCTCATCCACCACGGGACGGAATGGCAAAAACAAACCTATCTCCCCGGCCTCTTCGACTTCACGACCAGTTTCTGCCTCGGCGTCACCGAGCCCTCCGGCGGCTCCGACGTCGCCAACATCCGCACCGTCGCCGTCCCCTCCCAAGACGGAGCGCACTACCTCGTCACCGGCTCCAAGAAATGGATCACCGGCGCCCCCTGGGCAACCCACATGACGACGGCGGTACGCACCTCCGGCCCCGGCGCCGCCGGCCTCTCGGTGCTGCTCATCCCCCTCTCCTCCCCCGGCGTGACAGTAACCCGCATATTCAACAGCGGGCAGCACGCCGGCGGCGCCTCCCTCGTCGATTTGGACAACGTCCCCGTCCCCATAGCCAACCGCATCGGGCCCGAAGGCGCAGGCTTCAAAATCATCATGGCGAATTTCAACCGCGAGCGCTTCATCATGGCCGCGGGCTGTAATCGCAAGTCGCGAACCTGCCTCTCCACGGCTCTGGCGTACGCCAGCGCGCGCGAGACGTTTGGCAAACCACTGCTATCGAACCAGATCATCTCGTCCAAATTCGCCACGCTCGCCAGACAAGTAGAAGCCCACTATGCCTTCCTCGAATCCATCGCCTACGCCGTCGACGAATCCCACAAAACCGGCAAGGGCGGCTGGGAGGAGGCGGACGTGGCCGGTCGCATCGCGCTGGCGAAAGTCCAGGGCGGACGCATGCTGGAGGAGGCGTGCCGGGAGGCGCAGCAGGTCCTGGGCGCGAGGGGGTATCAGAGGGGGAATGTGGTGGAGCAAATTTCGCGGGATCTCAGGATGATGGTTGTGGGCGGGGGGAGTGAGGAGATTATTGCCGATTTGGCGGTGAGGAGGGAGGTGGGGGCGGCGAGGGGGAGGGGTTGGAAGTTGTGATGGTGTGTGTGGGTGGATGGTGGGAGGTGGGTGGTCAGACCGCTGCATTGTTGCCCGGGCATGGACGTTCGATGGCAGCGATGTCAACATACTCCGACCCGCCAAATGCAAGGAACGTTTAGGGAATCAGAGAAATGAAAATACAATCACGTCTATTCCAACATCAATCATTTGTTTTTCAGCTACCCTAAAGCGCCAAAAAGGAATCCAAAGCTCCAATCCCATCGCAGAATCATCTCGCTAGTTTAAATGAAGCAAGAAGCGTTCATGATAAGTGCAAGAACCGCAACCTTAGGGAGGGGGGAGAGAGAGAGCTTCCAACTCCAATTTTCTTTCTTCTTCTGACATGACATGAATAAATAGGTCATAAAAAAATGTAACTTGAAAACTTCCAAACTAGTAGCAAGAGAGAACAACACCACATAACACGATGTCATCTCATCTAAAGCTCATCGTGGGTGTCGGTGGGCTCATCCTCGTCGATGACGGCCTCTTTGACCTTCTCGGCGGCCTCCTTGACCTTCTCCTTGACGCCCTCGGAAGCGGCGGCGGCCTGCTTGGGCATGCCGTCGGTCTCAACACCCTCGGCGCTGGCGTCTTCAGCAGCAGCGACCTTGTGGCTGCCGTTGTCGCGGACGAAGTCGGCCAGAGCCTCGACGGTGCGGGCACCGTTGTACTCCACGGGCTCGTCCTTGGAGCCGGCCTTGAAGAGCTTGATGGTGGGGAAGCCGGAGATGTCATCGGGGACGTCGTTGGCGGTGGCGTCGATCTTGGCGATGGTCACCTTTTCGGAGAAAGCGGCGTACTTGGCGGCGAGCTCGTCGTACTTGGGGGCGAGAGCCTTGCAGTGACCGCACCACGGGGCGTAGAACTCGAGGAGGACGTCTTTGTCGTTGTCGATGACCTCAGCCTGGTAGCTCTTGGCGACGATGACGGTGGTGGGACCCTCCTGCTTCTCGGGGATGGGCTCGCTCTTGATGCTGGGCTCGATCTTGCCCTCGACGTACTCCTCCACGAAAGAGCCAATGGCCTTCTCGGTGAAATCCTTGATGGAACCCTGCTTGCCGAAGGGGAACTTCTGGTTCTTCTGGATGTCCTGGATGGCGAAAGCGGGCCAAGTGCCAACCTCGAGGTTGAGGTTGCCACCGTGCTGACCGAAGGCGGCGGCGTCGATGGTAGCGAAGTTGACCTTGCCGCGGTGCTTCTCAGCAACGGGCTTGAGGTCCTTGGCGAGAGACTCACGCTCCTCAGGGGTCTCGGCGAAGATGTAAGCGAGGGGGAGGCCAGACTGATTGTAACGATTAGCGATGTGTTCACTTAGCTTCCCTCAAGACTGCTTTACTTACCGCCATGTAGCCAGCGTAGGTCTCGGGGCCGACCTCACCGATCAGGGGGGTGGAAGCGGTCTTGGCGAACTCGGAGATGGCCTCGGTGGTGAAGCCATCCTCGAAAGTGTTCTTGCCCTCATCGAACTGCTTGTAAAGAACAATGGCAGGCTGCTTGACGCCCTCAGCCTTGGCCAGAGTCTCGTCAGAAGTAGCGCCGAAAAGGAAAGAGTCCCTGAGCTCCTCAGCGACAGAGGTGTAGGTAGCGTTGCTGGACTTGTCATCGGCGGCGAAGTAACCGACGAGGACGACCTTGTCGGCGGTCTTGAACTCCTCAAGGGAGTCGCCGCTCTCGAGAACGGAGACGGGAGGGAGGGACTGCTTGGTCATGTAGGAGATGATGGAAGCGGCCTTGCGCGGGCCCTGGTAGGGTTGGACGTTCTCGGTGCCACGGAAGACCTTGAGAGTCGGGTATCCCTCCACGCCGTAGCTCTGGCACAGCTCTTGCTGCTCGGTGCAGTCGACCTTGGCGAGGGCGATGTCCTTGTCCTTGAGGGAGGTGGCGGCCTCCTCGTACTCGGGCGCGAGGGCCTTGCAGTGACCGCACCAGGGCGCGAAGACTGTGGTGGGAGGGTCAGCATGGCTATCAATGAGGATGATGATGCGACGGTGAAGAGCTTACACTCAGCAAGAACGAGGTCGTTGTCCTTGACGAAACCGTCAAAGGTGTCCTTAGTGAGCTCGTGGACATCGCTGGCAGTGGCCAGGGCCGCGAGGGCGGCGAGACCAAATGAATATCTCATTTTGTAATTGCTGCTGTGAGGGGCCTGCCTTGAGCTTCTCCTTGGGTGTGAGAAGTGATATAATAGCAAGAAGATCGACTTCTCGCAATAGAAGAGGTGGGTAGAGGAGAAAGAGAGAGAGGTGGTGAGAGAAGTTGGGAAGAGACGATCAAAGAAAGAGTCGGTGATCAGTTGGTTGTTAATCGGCCAGCTGTGTCGCTCCTTCCCTCCCAGGGTCCAGTGAATGCAAGCTGTTCGAAACTCCTAGTGCTAACAAGTGAACACTCCTCCCTCCTCTCCCTGCATGCCCTCTACTCCTGATACTTACTAAACCCATCCGTTCCTGACGCGGATTTGTCCCAATAATGCTCTCCTGCTATAAGGAGACCGGACCTCTTTGCCCCGTACCGTTGTTTTTGGTGATTCGTTAACATTTCACTACATGGAGGTGGCGCTTAAATCGGCTACTGTTCTGCCGGCTCAGAAAGCCCTATCTACACCATGATGATGTCGACGTGATGGGTATCCCATCGGCGCTTCCTTCATGCCAATGGTCCGAATCCCTCGTGCAAGTACAACATACGTTGCTACAAGAAGCATACAAGTCGACAAGTGTCATCTTTCTAATCCTTTCAAGGGAACTGTGCACACAGCCTTGTCTCTCAACGTTAACGTCTTCCTGCGCTTTGTCTCGACCCTTCTCCGGCTTGTGCCTCTCCCTACTTCCGGGTACCTGAGCTAACAGACTAAATGTCTCACTTCCTCTCTCCTGCCACGCCATTAGCTCGTGCAGATCACCGTCCGACCAAACTTGTCCGTCTCCACCGCGACGCGAGCAGCGTTGGAAATAATTCACCCTGGCGTTGATGCTTAGAAATCCACCAAAATAAAACTACAGGCCTGAAAAGAAAAGGGAGCGATCGCGCGCATTCGTTCGGTCGTTCGGGGTTTGTACAGATGATGATGACGATGACGATGATGATGTCCGCGGGTTGGAATCGTCCTGCTGTACGTGTAGTTATCGCACAGTACGTCCATTCTCCCACTGAAGGCTGGCATTTTCTCTCTTGCTGGTGAGATGTCACTTTGGCTGTCTTGAAGTTGATGGTTTGAGCTGTGCAGTCGCCGGGGGGAGGCATTCTCGAATATTGGCGATTCGTAAAGTGGTAGGTGCTGCATTGGTTTTTTCTCTCTTTTTTGTTATGTACATGACAGGAGGATGGCATAGCACGCATCATCACATCAGTCCACTCATTATCATTCCCGTCTCCCAGCATCACCCTGCTGCCGTTGCTGCGACAAATCCCCATTCCCATTCCCACCTCCGAACTCATCATCACCCAACCCCACCGTCTCCCTCGCCAATGCAGCACCCTCCCTCTTCCCCCTCTCGACATTCACAAGAAACATCAACGGAATCGGCAGTCCAATGAGCACCGCCAAAAACCAGAACGCAGGCCGAATATCCCCCGTAGCATCCGTGATGAGGCCCACAATCGCCGGCCCAAAAACCGAACTCCCTTTATCCGTAATAGCATAAAGCGCATAAAAAGCTGCCTCGCTCCCCGGCGGTATCAATTCACCATACAGCGCGCGGCAATAAGCTCCCAAACCGCCCAACACGAGACCGTAAACCGCGCCAACGGGGTACATCTCCCACTGCTGCTGCAGGCCAAACGAGCCCAGGCGCTGAATCGCCGGCACGTAGCCCAGCAGGCCGTACAGCGGGATCAGCTCGAAGAGGCAGATGCAGGCCAGAATGGTCTGGGAGGGCGTCAGGCGCATCATGCGGCTGACTTTGCTCCAGGTGAAAGCGCCGGCGATGCCGGAGAGGGTAACGATGACATTGATGAGGGCGAGCGCGGCGGATTCCATCCCGAGCGTGGTTTTGGCGAAGAGGATGGCGGTGCCGGAGACGGTGGCGACGGCGTCGGAGATCATGAACCACGCGGCGAGGAAGAGGAGGACGTCGCGGAGGCGGCGGGCGCGGAGGATTGTTTTGTACAGGTTGGACCAGGAGTAGGCTATGTAGCCGAGCCAGGTTTGTTTGGAGCCTGTTTTGCCGTAGGAGAGGGGTGGGCCGGGGCGGGGGCGGAGCCAGAATGCTGCTGGGATCGTGAAGCAGAGCCACCAAAGGCCGATGACGAAGAGGACGAGGCGGAGAGAGAGGAGGTTCGCGCCGGTTGATTTGAGGATGATGATTGAGAGCATTTGCACGATGACCGCTGCTGAGTAGCCGATGCCGATGCCGTATGAGGAGATTTTGGTGGAAAGTTGCATGTTGGCTACTGGGGTCGCCGCTGATGGGGGGTATGGCCCTATTTGTTCCGCGCGAGGGAGGAGAGGAGTTTCCGAGTCGGGTGCTTCGCTTCCATGTTGCTCGGTTTGTTCATCATGGTCGTTATTGGTAGGCTAAGTTTTGTCAGCGAAGTGGTATACAATTGATTAATACAAATAAGGTTTCGACGCCAGGTATTATGTCCATGTTGTAACGATTCATTGTGTTTAGACAAGTCCGGTTTCAAAACGCAAAGGCTCTCTGATAACGAACGCTCACAAACGTGGTCAAGCTCACTTACCTCAGTGCCATTCCGCCGGTTTGCCCCCCTATCATGTCGACCTCTCAAGACCTCCGGATGAAATCTGACAAGAAGTGGCAAAAACGAGTTGAGAAGAACAAAACTGGCACCAAAGCAGACATTTCCAATTATCGCCCACAAGCTCCCAAGCAGATAAGCAGTCGGTTTAACAGGCAAGAATAGCATGGTGGCAACAGCACCAACGACAGCGAAAAAGAGCAGTAACATCTTTCGAAACCTGCCATGATCCGCTGCGCCTGACATGGTCACGACAACCAAAGCTTGAAGCAGCACGCTGACGCTGAAAGTGTACATGGCGAAACTGGCCGTGTTGATCTCGACGCCGAGGAAATGGAAAACGCACTGGTTGTTGGCGTGTTTCCCGCCATGACTTTCGTGCGCGCGCGCGAGACTCGTCGACGCCACGATTTCCGGAATGCCGACTTTCGCTTTACACGACCTGGTGGGATCGCTGGCCAGGACGGCGCTGGGCGACGCCCGCGCCAGATCCTCCAGCGTGATGGGGATGAAAGCGCCGAGGCCGCACACGACGAAGACCTCGGCGGCGAAAGAGTATGCGTAGAAGCCTAGCAGTTCCTTTCGTGATGTTGGGCGCGTGTCCTCGCCTTCGTAGGCGGCGGGGCTCCGCCGCTCCTCGGAACCATCGTCGTCGGCGCTGCCGGGACCCATGGATGTTATGGTTGAGCAGGCTTCGGAGCGTTCGTCATCAGCTTCGTTGCTGCGGGAGGAGAATTGTGCGAAAGAGGATTGTTGGCGGAGCGAGAAGGGTGGCTGGAGATGGAGGTGATGTTTGGGCGTGGGAGTGGGCGGCTCCATCGACTTGCCGAGGACCCTGGGATGAGGGAGGCTTATTATGGGAGCGACAACAGCATTGCGATTCAGCGACGGACTCAGAGAAAGATAGCAATTGCAGAATAGGAGATGACTGCTGGCATAATAGAATGATTGACGGTCAGGAGGTGAAGTCAGGTAGGTTGCGCCACCGTTGCAGATAAGGGAGATAGCAGGCCATAATAATAGTATGGGCATTGTTTGATTCACCGCTATGTACATCCACGATAGTACGAATGGGCTAGGAAGGGCTCGTGCTGGCCCTCTCTCGCCTCGTGACTTAGTTGGACAAAGTGTTGCCATCACGCTGCAAGGACCCGTGCAGAGAGTGAGGGAGATGACGGGTTCACGCTGCAGTGCTGCACGTTAGGAGAAATAGAAACACTACCTACTGTAACGATCTCTGCCCAAGCTAATCGACCGGATCTCGGGTCGCGTCGATCGCGTATGTATGTGTTGCTGTAGGTTTAAGTGAACGCAGCTTTCGCGGATGTGAATGCAGAGAGACAGGTTCTCTGCATGCGACAGACAGTTCACGTGATCCCACCAAGAAAGCAGTATTGTTTGTTGAGGAGCGGCGAGCATCTTGTCATGAGATACCCAAGGCGAAGGAGTGGATGAAGGCGTGTGGGAGAGCAAGCGGGTGGCTTGCCCTTGCCCTTCCTTCCCTTCGTCGCCTTTATCCGCGCTGCCGAAGCTTGTTGGTCGCGGTGATGCATTCTTCCTCTCCACCACGACTGCGCTCTCACTACTGCTGAGCCTACGCTCTTCCAGCCAACTCAGCGTTGCATCCACGCGCGCAATCACCACCACACACCCTCCACAACATACACATACATTTGCAGTCATCCTCCGAATCACTGCCATTCTTCCTCGTCTCAGCCTACAACTCCAACATCCGCGACAAAATCTCACTCGCCTGCAGCGCATCGCGACTCTCCGACCGCGGCGCAGCACATCACATCACGAGCCCGGCGGCAGTGCTTTGCTTTGCCGTGCACTGCGCTGAATGCACTCATAACCGGCGACTCAGACCGACACTCTCAATCAGCTGGAGCGTCACTGTACAATTGTCTCAATCTCGCCGCGATCCTGGATTCTTTGGCAAACTGGAAATGAGCACTGGTCTCTAATCCAACATACAGTCGACCAGCGTGCCTGTGCTGGGCAGCGTCGCCGAAGGAACGGCGGCAGGCGGGACGCAGGTGGGAGGAGAGCGCGCCGGGCATGGTGCAGAAATGCCCGGCAGGCTAATGATGGAAGATCAAAACAGTGCAGCAGGGTCGCAAGGCTTGAATAAGGATCGCAGCCATGTATCAGACACCGGCGCGCCCCAAAACGTCGCGACGGAACAACCTCCACAGTCAAACGGATCGGCAGTGAACGGAGTGCTGCATAATGGACCATCGCAAGAAACCAACCACAATGGGACGATCTCGAACAATGGCCCTTCTGGGCCGCCTCCACCACTGGATCAGTCATGGCGTGAAGGCTCGGAGAACAAGTCTTTGGGAAAGCTCATGATCCGCACCGCCGAGAGGTGCTTTGTTGATCTCAACGACTTGTTGAGCCAAATGGCCGCCCAGAAAGTGTCACAACCAGGGCCGCAGGCTAATGGCGCAACGGAGCAGGATGTGGATGCTGCGAGTCTGGCCAAGAAGCGCAAGTTGATGGACTTTCTCCAAATGCAGCGCGAACGCTTCATCAAAGCGCTAGTCATCAACGACTGGAGTAAGGACGCGGACGCTTTTGCTGGCATTATCGACGTCAATGCCCACTTGGGCCGCGCCAATGCAAGTCACTTGCAGGCAACGGCAGCTATTGGAGAGATGAAGCTCGCCATGAATCACGCGAAAATGCCAAACCCCAACATTGAGGGTGCTCTGGAACTTCTGGCCTCCGGCAAATCTACCTTGCCAGACCTTGGCTACGTCAAACCTCCTAGGATGAGCGCCAAAGAGCTACTCCAGACGCTGAAAAACATGAACGTTATGCTCGCAACGAGACTGACGCTGCACGAAGAACTTCCCAATCACTTCAACGAATATTCAATAGCCGACGGAAGAGCGACATTCACCGTACCTGGCGAGTTTGCGGTGGACCTGGCCATAGCAGATGAACTCCCGGAAAGCCCATTCTTCTTCATCGAATTGCGATTTCTGTTTACACCTGCGCCGACGCAAATAAGCGAACAAATCCAGAACTATTGCGAAATGGAAGTCAACAAAGCCATCGCGGCCAGGGGTCTTTGGGGATGTTATGATGTACTGCACAACCTGGCTCTGACGCACAAACTCAACATACTACACAGCCAGACGGCCGATCTGGTCCGAGGCAAATGGTTCGAATGTATCCGTGTCGAGAGGATACGCAGAATCTTCGTCATCTCTTACTGGACGGGGAAACCTGGACGGAAGTCGTGGATTGAATTTGGCATTGCCAGCGGGAAAACCAAAGAAGGTCCCTCCAAGCAAAAGTCTACACCAATCATCGCCACCGAGTGGCATCAGGGTGGCGTGGAGGTGCAAGGTGAAAAGCTGGACATTGACTGGCATTGCATCAGTCTCGAATCGATACTTCTTCAGGCTATCGCGAAGCACACCTCGTCTTTTCTGCGCCACACCAAAGAAGATTTGGAAAGGCTTGTCGTTGGAAAGTCGGATTTTGCTGCAGAACTGAGCACGTCAACACACGAACCATATGACTGCGCATTGACTTTGAGGCTACCTTCACTACGCACCCCTATTCGCTTCTCTATTGAGCCCGTGACTGGACAAATATCAATATCACCTCCAACACCAGCTACCAGACATACCCAGCAGCGTCTGAACAGCGAATCAACACCCGAGATTCCCAGGCGATTGGCTTCGATGGTTTGTGCCGCTGCTCTCGAACACGTGGATACTCAAGCAGCAACTCTTGGATGGCAGCCTGTCACAAACCTCGGCAAGCAAGACAATCTGCGCGCTTTCTTTGGTGAGGACCTTTGGCGATGGAAGGTATTTGTCCCAACCGAGAAATGGGGAACAGACTGGGCCATCGCCATCACAATTGGCCTTGGAGGGAGCCACTGGTGGATCGTAAATCTCAAAGCGATCGACAGTACCAAACCCAGGGTGATTGTCAACTCAAGGAAACTCCGGACTCCAGCTACGAGCGACGCAATTGCGTCGAGACCCCTGTTGCTGCAGATTGAGAAGGCTGCTTTGGCAGAGGTATCGTACACAACGCTGTCGATGCAGCTAGACCAACTTCACATTCCTCACCACTTTGAGAAACCTTCGCTGATCACAAATCAAACTAGGCCCGGTCGACCGTTCTGTCCGACGATGTTCATCAACTTCTCCAAGCTGATGAACCGAACGCGGGACAAGAACTGGAAACCATGGGCGCAGGAGCTGGTTCGACTGACTCATCACGGAGACGACAGCTGGCTTACCGTGGGCAAATCGGACACGCCCCTAGTCCG